>CM033122.1:11745098-11812568 GCA_019321725.1 Paulownia fortunei | reverse complement strand
AAATTTGATTAAATAATTCTAATTTAGAATAACAAAAAGTAAATAAATTAAAATTTTAAAATCAAATAAAATTGCCAATAAATCCAAAAGGGAAAAGAGCAAAAATGAATCCATTTTAATAGTTATTTTTTTGAAAGTATTATATAGCTTTATTAGAATAATTGAAAAATAAATAAATATTTAGAAAATTTAGAATCTACCAAACCACAGTGTAAATTAGATACATAAAAAATATTGTATTGAATTTCAATAAAATATATTTTAGACTCATAGATTGTGTTTAGTTGAAATATATAATAATTTAACTTAAATATATTTAAATTTGAATAATTAAAAATATTTTAAAATATTCAAATTTTAACAGTATAATTACAAAAAATTATATTGAAATACAAAGTAATATAACTTTACATAGTTGATCTAACAAAAATAAAAATATTGTTTGTAAATTAAAGGTATGGTTATTAAATGCGATTAAATAATTCTAATTTAGAATAACAAAAAGTAAATAAATTAAAATTTTAAAATCAAATAAAATTGCCAATAAAACCAAAAGGGAACAGAGCAAGAAAGAATGCAGTTTTAAGAGTTATTTTCTTAGAGAGTATTATTGATTTTATTTAGAATAACTAAAGAATAAATAAATATAAAATTTAGAATCAAACAAAAATTAATTTAAATTAGATACAGAATTAAATATTGTATGAATTTCAATAAAATATATTTTTAGACATTAGATTGTGTTTAGTTGAAAATATAATTAATTTAACTTTTAAAATATATTTAAATTTGAATCATTAAAAATATCTTAAAATAGTAAAATTTAAAAGTATAATTACTAAAAAATTATGTTGAAAACACAATTAATATAGCTTTACATAGTTGATCTAACAAAAATAAAAATAGTGTTTGTAAATAAAGGCATGTTATTAAATGGATTAAATAATTCTAATTAAAAGTAACAAAAAATAAATAAATTAAAATTTTAAAATCAAATAAAATTGCCAATAAAACCAAAGCAACAGAGCAAAAAAGAATGCATGTTTTAAAGTTATTTTTTTAGAGAGTATTATATAGTTTTATTTAGAATAACTGATGAATAAATAAATATTAAAAATTAGCGTCAAACAAAAATTCATTTAAATTAGATACAGAAATAAATATTTGTATTGAATTTCAATAAAATATATTTTAGACTCATTAGATTGTGTTTAGTTAAATATATAATAATAATTTAACTTTAAAATATATATCATTGAATAATTAAAAATATCAAATATTCAAATTTAAAAGTATAATTACCAAAAAGTATGTTGAAATACACAATTAATATAACTTCACATTGTTGATCTAAGAGAAATAAAAATATTATTGGAAATTAAAAGGTAAGGTATTAAATGGATTAAATAATTATTTAGTGTAACAAAAAAAAATAAATTAAAATTTTAAAATTAAATAAAATTGCCAATAAACTAAAAAGGCAACAAAGCAAAAAAGAATGCATTTTTAGGAGTTATTTTCTTTTAGAGTATTATATAATTTTATTTAGAATAACTAAGAATAAATAAATATTTAAAATTTAGAATCAAACAAAAATTCAATTTAATTAGATACAGAAATAAATATTTGTATTGAATTTCAATAAAATATATTTTAGACTCATTAGATTGTGTTTAGTTGAAATATATAATTAATTTAACTTTTAATATATTTAAATTTGAATCATTAAAAATATCTTAAAATAGTCAAATTTTAAAAGTATAATTACTAAAAATTTATGTTGAAATACACAATTAATATAGCTTTACATAGTTGATCTAACAAAAATAATAGTGTTTGTAAATTAAAAGGCATGGTTATTAAATGGATTAAATAATTCTAATTAAAAGTAACAAAAAATAAATAAATTAAAATTTCAAAATCAAAAAATTGCCAATAAAACCAAAAGGGCAACAGAGAAAAAAAGAATGCATTTTAAAAGTTATTTTTTTAGAGCAGTATTATATAGTTTTTATTTAGAATAACTGAGAATAAATAAATATTTAAAAATTAGCATCAAACAAAAATTCAATTTAAATTAGATACAGAAATAAATATTGTATTGAATTTCAATAAAATATATTTTTAGACTCATTAGATTGTGTTTAGTTGAAATATATAATTAATTTAACTTTAAAATATATTATCATTTGAATAATTAAAAATATTTTCAAATATTCAAATTTAAAAGTATAATTACCAAAAGTTATGTTGAAATACACAATTAATATAACTTCACATTATTGATCTAAAAATAAAAATATATTTGAAAATTAAAAGTGGTGGTATTAAATGGATAAATAATTCTTATTTAGTGTAACAAAAAATAAATAAATTAAAATTTTAAAATAAAATAAAAATGCAATAAAACTAAAAAGCAACAAAGCAAAAAAGAATGCATCTTTTAGGAGTTATTTTCTTATAGATTATATAGTTTTTTTTAGAATAACTAAAGAATAAATAAATATTAAAATTTAGAATCAAACAAAAATTCAATTAAAATTAGATACAGAAATAAATATTTGTATTGAATTTCAATAAAAATATTTTTAGACTCATTAGATTGTGTTTAGTTGAAATATATAATTAATTTAACTTTAAAATATATTTAAATTTGAATCATTAAAAATATTTTGAAATAGTCAAATTTTAATAATTACTAAACATTTATGTGGAATACACAATTAATATAGCTTTACATAGTTGATCTAACAAAAATAAAAATATCATTTGTAAATTAAAAGGCATGTTATTAAATGGATTAAATAATTCTAATTTAGTAACAAAAAATAATAAATTAAAATTTTAAAATCAAATAAAATTGCCAATAAAACCAAAAGGGCAACAGAGCAAAAAAGAATGCATGTTTTAAGAGTTATTTTCTTAGAGAGTATTATATAGTTTTTATTTAGAATAACTAATGAATAAATAAATATTTAAAAATTTAGCATCAAACAAAAATTCAATTTAAAATAGATACAAAAATAAATATTGTATGAATTTCAATAAAATATATTTTTAGACTCATTAGATTGTGTTTAGTTGAAATATATAATTAATTTAACTTTAAAATATATTTAAATTTGAATCATTAAAAATATTTTAAAATAGTCAATTTTAAAGTAAATTACTAAAAATTTATGTTGAAATACACAATTATATAGCTATACATAGTTGATCTAACAAAAATAAAAATATCGTTTGTAAATTAAAAGGCATGGTATTAAATGGATTATAATTCTAATTTAGTGTAACAAAAAATAAATAATTAAAATTAAATAAATAAAATTGCCAATAAAACCAAATGGGCAACAGAAAAAAGAATGCATCTTTTAGGAGTTATTTTCTTATAGAGTATTATATAGTTTTTATTTAGAACAACTAAAGAATAAATAAATATTTAGAAATTTAGAATCAAAAATAATTCAATTTAAATTAGATACAGAAATAAATATTTGTATTGAATTTCAATAAAAATATTTTTAGGCTCATTAGATTGTGTTTAGTTGAAATATATAATTAATTTAACTTAAAATATATTTAAATTTGAATCATTAAAAATATTTTGAAATAGTCAAATTTTAAAGTTATAATTACTAAAAATTTATGTTGAAATACACAATTAATATAGCTATACATAGTTGATCTAACAAAAATAAAAATATCGTTTGTAAATTAAAAGGCATGGTTATTAAATGGATTAATAATTCTAATTTAGTGTAACAAAAAATAAATAAATTAAAATTTTAAAATAAATTAAATTGCCAATAAAAACAAAATGGGCAACAGAGCAAAAAAGAATGCATCTTTAGAGTTATTTTTTTATAGAGTATTATATAGTTTTTATTTAGAATAACTAAAGAATAAATAAAATTTAAAAATTAGAATCAAACAAAAATTCAATTAAAATTAGATACAGAAAATAATATGTATTGAATTTCAATAAAATATATTTTAAACTCATTAGATGTGTTTAGTTGAAATATATAATTAATTAATTTAAAATATATTTAAATTTGAATCATAAAAAATATTTTAAGTATTCAAATTTTAACAGTATAATTACAAAAAATTTATGTTGAAATACACAATTAACATAACTTTACATTATTGATCTAAGAAAAATAAAAATATTATTGGAAATTAAAAGCATGTTATTAAATTGGATTAAATAATTCTAATTTAGAGTAACAAAAAATAAATAAATTAAAATTTTAAAATCAAATAAAATTGCCAATAAAACCAAAAGGGCAACAGAGCAAAAAAGAATGGATGTTTTAAGAGTTACTTTTTAGAGAGTATTATATAATTTTTATTAGAATAACTAATGAATAAATAAATATTTAAAAATTTAGCATCAAACAAAAATTCATTTTAAATTAGATACAAAAATAAATATTTGTATTGAATTTCAATAAAATATATTTTTAGACTCATTAGATTGTGTTTAGTTGAAATATATAATTAATTTAACTTTAAAATATATTTAAATTTGAATCATTAAAAATATATTAAAATAGTCAAATTTTAAAAGTATAATTACTAAAAATTTATGTTGAAATACACAATTAATATAGCTTTACATAGTAGATCTTACAAAAATCAAAATATTTTTTGTAAATTAAAAGGCATAATTATTAAATGGGATTAAATAATTCTAATATAGAGTAACAAAAAATAAATAAATTAAAATTTTAAAATCAATTAAAATTACAAATAAAAATAACAGGGTAAAAGAACAAAAATGAATCCATGCTTTAAGAGTTGTTTTGTTGAAGAGTATTATATAGCTATTATTTAGAATAATTAAAAAATAAATAAATATTTAAAAAGTTTAGAATCCAACAAATCCACAATGTAAATTAGATACATAAATAAATATATGTGTTCAATTTCAATAAATTATATTTTAGACTCATCAGATAGGGTTTAGTTGAAATATAAAATTAATTAAACTTTTAAAATATACTATCATTTGAATAATTAAAAATATTTTCAAATATTCAAATTTTAAAAGTATAATTACTAAAGAGTTATGTTGAAATACACAATTAATATAACTTCACATTATTGGTCTAAGAAAAATAAAAATATTATTTGTAAATTAAAAGGCATGGTTATTAAATGGGATTAAAAAATTATAATTTAGAGTAACAAAAAATAAATAAATTAAACTTTTAAAATCAAATAAAATTGCCAATAAAACCAAAAGGGCAAAAAGAGCAAAAATGAATCCATGTTTTAAAAGTTATTTTCTTGGAAGTATTATATAGCTTTTATTTAGAATAATTGAAGAATAAATAAATATTTAAAAATTTAGAATCTACCAAAACCACAATGTAAATTAGATACATAAATAAATATATGTATTGAATTTCTATAAAATATATTTTAGACTCATTAGATTGTGTTTAGTTGAAATATATAATTAATTAACTTTAAAATATATTTGAATTAAATAATTTAAAATATTCAAATTTTAACAGTTTAATTACTAAAATTTTATGTTAAAATACACAACTAATATAACTTTACATAGTTGATCTAACAAAAATTAAAATATTTTTTGTAAATTAAAAGGCATGGTTATTAAATGGGATTAAATAATTCTAATACAGAGTAACAAAAAATAAATAAATTAAAATTTTAAAATCACTTAAAATTACAAATAAAAACAACAGAGCAAAAGAACAAAAATGAATCCATGGTTTAAAAGTTATTTTCTTGGGAGTATTATATAGTTTTTATTAGAATAATTAAAAAATAAATAAATATTTAAAAATTTAGAATCAAACAAAAATACAATTTAAATTAGATACAAAAATAAATATTTGGATTGAATTTCAAAAAATATATTTTTACACTCATTAGATTGTGTTTAGTTGAAATATATAATTAATTTAACTTTAAAATATATTTAAATTTGAATCATGAAAAATATTTTAAAATAGTCAAATTTTAAAAGTATAATTACTAAAAATTATTAGGAAATACACAATTAATATAGCTTTACATAGTTGATCTAACAAAAGTAAAAATATTGTTTGTAAATTAAAAGGCATGGTTATTAAATTGGATTAAATAATTCTAATTTAGAGTAGCAAAAAATAAATAAATAAAAATTTTAAAATAAAATAAAATTTCCAATAAAACCAAAAGGGCAAAAAGAGCAAAAATGAATCCATGTTTTAAGAGTTATTTTTCTAGAAAGTATTATATCGTTTTTATTTAGAATAACTGATGAATAAATAAATATTTAAAAATTTAGAATAAAAAAAATTCAATTTAAATTAGATACGGAAATAAATATTTGTATTGAATTTCAATAAAATATATCTTTAGACTCATTAGATTGTGTTTAGTTGAAAATATAATTAATTTAACTTTAAAATATATTATCATTTGAATAATTAAAAATATTTTCAAATATTCAAATTTTAAAAGTATAATTACTAAAAATTATGTTGAAATACACAATTAATATAACTTCACATTATTGGTCTAAGAAAAATAAAAATATTATTTGTAAATTAAAAGTTAAGGTTATTAAATGGGATTAAATTATTCTTATGTAGAGTAACAAAAAATAAATAAATTAAAATTTTAAAATTAAATAAAATTGCCAATAAAATAAAAAGGGCAACGAGCAAAAAAGAATGCATCTTTTAGGAGTTATTTTCTTATAGAGTATTATATAGTTTTTATTTAGAATAACTAAAGAATAAATAAATATTTAAAATTTAGAATCAAACAAAAATTCAATTTAAATTAGATACAGAAATAAATATTTGTATTGAATTTCAATAAAATATATTTTTAGACTCATTAGATTGTGTTTAGTTGAAATATATAATTAATTTAACTTTAAAATATATTTAAATTTGAATCATTAAAAATATTTTGAAATAGTCAAATTTTAAAAGTATAATTACTAAAAATTATGTTGAAATACACAATTAATATAGCTTTACATAGTTGATCTAACAAAAATAAAAAAATCGGTTGTAAATTAAAAGTTAAGGTTATTAAATGGGATTAAATAATTCTTATGTAGAGTAACAAAAAATAAATAAATTAAAATTTTAAAATTAAATAAAATTGCCAATAAAATAAAAAGGGCAACGAGCAAAAAAGAATGCATCTTTTAGGAGTTATTTTCTTATATAGTATTATATAGTTTTTATTTAGAATAACTAAAGAATAAATAAATATTTAAAAATTAGAATCAAACAAAAATTCAATTTAAATTAGATACAGAAATAAATATTTGTATTGAATTTCAATAAAATATATTTTTAGACTCATTAGATTTGTTTAGTTGAAATATATAATTAATTTAACTTTAAAATATATTATCATTTGAATAATTTAAAATATTTTCAAATATTCAAATTTTAAAAGTATAATTACTAAAAAGTTATGTTGAAATACACAATTAATATAACTTCACATTATTGTCTAAGAAAAATAAAAATATTATTTGTAAATTAAAAGTTAAGGTTATTAAATGGGATTAAATAATTCTTATGTAGAGTAACAAAAAATAAATAAATTAAAATTTTAAAATTAAATAAAATTGCCAATAAAATAAAAAGGGCAACGAGCAAAAAAGAATGCATCTTTTAGGAGTTATTTTCTTATAGAGTATTATATAGTTTTTATTTAGAATAACTAAAGAATAAATAAATATTTAAAAATTTAGAATCAAACAAAAATTCAATTTAAATTAGATACAGAAATAAATATTTGTATTGAATTTCAATAAAATATATTTTTAGACTCATTAGATTGTGTTTAGTTGAATATATAATTAATTTAACTTTAAAAGATATTTAAATTTGAATCATTAAAAATATTTTGAAATAGTCAAATTTTAGTATAATTACTAAAAATTATGTTGAAATACGCAATTAATATAGCTTTACATAGTTCATCTAACAAAAATAAAAATATCGTTTGTAAATTAAAAGGCATTGTTATTAAATGGATTAAATAATTCTAATTTAGAGTAACAAAAAATAAATAATTAAAATTTTAAAATCAAATAAAATTACCAATAAAACCAAAAGGCAATAGAGCAAAAAAGAATGCATGTTTTAAGAGTTATTTTCTTAGAGAGTATTATATAGTTTTTATTTAGAATAACTAATGAATAAATAAATATTTAAAAATTTAGCATCAAACAAAAATTCAATTTAAATTAGATACAGAAATAAATATTTGTATTGAATTTCAATAAAATATATTTTTAGACTCATTAGATTGTGTTTAGTTGAAATATATAATTAATTTAACTTTAAAATATATTTAAATTTGAATCATTAAAATATTTTAAAATAGTCAAATTTTAAAAGTATAATTACTAAAAATTTATGAGGAAACACAATTAATATAGCTTTACATAGTTGATCTAACAAAAATAAAAATATTGTTTGTAAATTAAAAGGCATGGTTATTAAATGGATTAAATAATTCTAATTTAGAGTAACAAAAAATAAATAAATTAAAATTTTAAAATAAAATAAAATTGCCAATAAAACAAAAGGGCAACATAGCAAAAAAGAATGCATCTTTTAGGAGTTATTTTCTTATAGAGTATTATATAGTTTTATTTAGAATAACTAAAGAATAAATAAATATTTAAAAATTTAGAATCAAACAAAAATTCATTTTAAATTAGATATAGAAATAAATATTGTATTGAATTTCAATAAAATATATTTTTAGACTCATTAGATTGTGTTTAGTTGAAATATATAATTAATTTAACTTTAAAATATATTATCATTTGAATAATTAAAAATATTTTCAAATATTCAAATTTTAAAAGTATAATTACTAAAAATATGTTGAAATACACAATTACATAACTTTACATTATTGATCTAAGAAAAATAAAAATATTATTTGTAAATTAAAAGTTAAGGTTATTAATGGGATTAAATAATTCTTATGTAGAGTAAAAAAAATAAATAAATTAAAATTTTAAAATTAAATAAAATTGCTAATAAAAAAAAATGGGCAACGAGCAAAAAAGAATGCATCTTTTAGGAGTTATTTTCATATAGAGTATTATATAGTTTTTATTTAAAATAACTAAAGAATAAATAAATATTTAAAAATTTAGAATCAAACAAAATTTATTTTAAATTAGATACAGAAATAAATATTTGTATTGAATTTCAATAACATATATTTTTAGACTCATTAGATTGTGTTTAGTTGAAATATATAATTAATTTAACTTTAAAATATATTTAAATTGAATCATGAAAAATATTTTAAAATAGTCAAATTTTAAAAGTATAATTACTAAAAATTTATTAGGAAATACACAATTAATATAGTTTTACATAGTTGATCTAACAAAAGTAAAAATATTGTTTGTAAATTAAAAGGCATGGTTATTAAATTGGATTAAATAATTCTAATTTAGAGTAACAAAAAATAAATAAATTAAAATTTTAAAATAAAATAAAATTTCCAATAAAACCAAAAGAGCAACAGAGCAAAAAAGAATGCATGTTTTAAGAATTATTTTCTTATATAGTATTATATAGTTTTTATTTAGAATAACTAAAGAATAAATAAATATTTAAAAATTTAGAATCAATACTATTTTTCAAAATAAAATAATACAATGCACGAAAATACACTTTGTAACTTGAAATTTTCAAACAAGAAAAACACGAAATAAAATAAAAAATATATACATTTTTTAAATTATAAATTTATTTTAATTACTCGAAGAATATACAAAATAAATAAAATAATAAATACTGTTCATATACACCAATTAAATAAATAAAATAATTATATCAAATATAAAGAAAAATAAAATTATAAAATTTCATATTGAACAAAATCTAGATATACGTGCAACATTCAAATCAATAAATTACTCATATTAAATAAATAAAATAATAAAATAATAAAATATACACTAGGAGAAGTTTATTTCCAATATCATAATTTTATCATCTATTTATATAGAGTATACATTGAAAATAAATAATAAATATTTTTGTTCCCATGCACTATTTAAATAAATAAAATGATACACACTAGTTTACGTACACCATTCAAATCAATAAATTACTCATACTAAATAAATAAAATACTCATAGAATTACTGTTTCATAGTTATATTGTAAGGTAACTAAAATACTATTTTTCAAAATAAAATAATACAATGCAGGAAAATACACTTTGCAACTTGAAATTTTCGAACAAGTAAAACACAAAATAAAATATAAAATATATACATTTTTTAAATTATAAATTTTATTTTATTACTCATACAATATACATAGTAAATAAATAACAAATGCTTGTTCACATACACCACTTAAATAAATAAAATACTTATAATAAATATAATGACAAATAAAATTACAAAATTTCATATTGAACAAAATCCTAAATATACGTGCAACATTCAAATCAACAAATTACTCATATTAAATAAATAAAATAATAAAATTCTAAAATATACACTAAGAGAAGTTTATTTCCAATATCATAATTTTATCAACTACTTACATAGAATATACATTGTAAATAAATAATAAATATTTTTGTTCACATATACTATTTCAATAAATAAAAGGATACACACTACTTTACGTACACCATTCAATTCAATAAATTACTCAAACTAAATAAATAAAATACTCACAGAATATACTATTTTTAAGTTTTATTGAATTGTAACTAAAATACTATTTTTCAAAAGAAAAATAATACAATGCACGAAAATACACTTTGTAACTTGAAATTTTCAAACAAGTAAAAAAAAAAAAAAATATAAAATATATACATATTTTAAATTATAAATTTTATTTTATTTACTCATAGAATATACATAGTAAATAAATAATAAATGCTTGTTCACATACACCAGTTAAATAAATAAAATACTTATATTAAATATAATGAAAAATAAAATTACAAAATTTGATATTGAACAAAATCCTAAATATACGTGCAACATTCAAATCAATAAATTACTCAAACTAAATAAATAAAATACTCACAGAATATACTATTTTTAAGTTATATTGAATTGTAACTAAAATACTATTTTTCAAAAGAAAATAATACAATGCACGAAAATACACTTTATAACTTGAAATTTTCAACAAGTAAAACAAAAAATAAAATAAAATATATACATATTTTAAATTATAAATTTTATTTTATTTACTCATAGAATATACATAGTAAATAAATAATAAATGCTTGTTCACATACACCAGTTAAATAAATAAAATACTTATATTAAATATAATGAAAAATAAAATTACAAAATTTGATATTGAACAAAATCCTAAATATACGTGCAACATTCAAATCAACAAATTACTCATATTAAATAAATAAAATAATAAAATTCTAAAATATACACTAAGAGAAGTTTATTTCCAATATGATAATTTTATCAACTACTTACATAGAATATACATTGTTAAAAAATATTAAATATTTCTGTTCGCATATACTATTTAAATAAATAAAAGGATACACACTACTTTACGTACACATTCAAATCAATAAATTACTCATACTAAATAAATAAAATACTCATAGAATATACTATATTTTAGTTAAATTGTAATTTTACTAAATAATAATTTTCAAAATAAAATAATACAATGCAAGAAAATACACTTTGTAACTTGAAATTTTCAAACAAGTAAAACACAAAACAAACTATAAAATATATACTTTTTTTAAACTATAAAATTTATTTTAATTACTCGTAGAATATACAAAATAAATAAAATAATAAATACTGTTCACATACACCATTTAAATAAATAAAATAATTATATTAAATATAATAAAAAATAAAATTATAAAATTTCATATTGAACAAAATTCTAGATATACGTGCAACATTCAAATCAATAAATTACTCATATTAAATAAATAAAATAATAAAATATACACTAAGAGAAGTTTATTTCCAATATCATAATTTTATCAACTATTTATATAGAATATACATTGTAAATAAATAATAAATATTTTTGTTCCATGCACTATTTAAATAAATAAAATGATACACACTAGTTTACGTACAACATTCAAATCAATAAATTACTCATACTAAATAAATAAAATACTCATAGAATATACTGTTTCATAGTTATATTGTAAGGTAACTAAAATACTATTTTTCAAAATAAAATAATACAATGCAGGAAAATACACTTTGCAATTTGAAATGTTCGAACAAGTAAAATACAAAATAAAATATAAAATATATACATTTTTTAAATTATAAATTTTATTTTATTTACTCAGAGAATATACATAGTAAATAAATAACAAATGCTTGTTCACATACACCACTTAAATAATAAAATACTTATAATAAATATAATGAAAAATAAAATTACAAAATTTCATATTGAACGAAATCCTAAATAAACGTGCAACATTCAAATGAATAAATTACTAATATTAGATAAATAAAATAATAAAATTCTAAAATATACAGTAAGAGAAGTTGATTCCTAATATCATAATTTTATCAAGTACTTATATAGAATATACAATGTTAAAAAATATTAAATATTTCTGTTCGCATATACTATTTAAATAAATAAAATGATACACACTACTTTACGTACACATTCAAATCAATAAATTACTCATACTAAATAAATAAAATACTCACAGAATATACTATTTTTTAGTTATATTGAATTGTAACTAAAATACTATTTTTCAAAATAAAATAATACAATGCACGAAAATACACTTTGTGACTTGAAATTTTCAAACAAGAAAAACACGAAATAAAATAAAAAATATATACTTTTTTTAAATTATAAATTTTATTTTATTTACTCATAGAATATACATAGTAAATAAATAATAAATGCTTGTTCACATACACCACTTAAATAAATAAAATACTTATATTAAATATAATGAAAAAAAAATTACAAAATTTCATATTGAACAAAATCCTAAATATACGTGCAACATTCAAATCAATAAATTATTCATATTAAATAAATAAATAATAAAATTCTAAAATATACAATAAGAGAAGTTGATTACCATTATCATAATGTTATCAAGTACTTATATAGAATATACAATGTTAAAAAATTTTAAATATTTCTGTTGCATATAGTATTTAAATAAATAAAATGATACACACTACTTTACGTACACATTCAAATCAATAAATTACTCATACTAAATAAATAAAATACTCATAGAATATACTATATTTTAGTTAAATTGTAATTTTACTAAATAATAATTTTCAAAATAAAATAATACAATGCAAGAAAATGCACTTTGTAACTTGAAATTTTCAAACAAGTAAAACACAAAACAAACTATAAAATATATACATTTTTTAAACTATAAAATTTATTTTAATTACTCGAAGAATATACAAAATAAATAAATAATAAATACTGTTCATATACACCAATTAAATAAATAAAATAATTATATCAAATATAAAGAAAAATAAAATTATAAAATTTCATATTGAACAAAATTCTAGATATACGTGCAACATTCAAATCAATAAATTACTCATATTAAATAAATAAATAATAAAATAATAAAATATACACTAGGAGAAGTTTATTTCCAATATCATAATTTTATCATCTATTTATATAGAGTATACATTGAAAATAAATAATAAATATTTTTGTTCCCATGCACTATTTAAATAAATTAAATGATACACACTAGTTTACGTACACCATTCAAATCAATAAATTACTCGTACTAAATAAATAAAATACTCATAGAATATACTATTTCTTAGTTATATTGTAAGGTAACCAAAATACTATTTTTCAAAATAAAATAGTACAATGCACGAAAATACACTTTGCAACTTGAAATTTTCGAACAAGTAAAACACAAAATAAAATATAAAATATATACGTTTTTTAAATTATAAATTTTATTTTATTTACTCATAGAATATACATAGTAAATAAATAATAAATGCTTGTTCAAATACACTAGTTAAATAAGTAAAATACTTATATTAAATATAATGAAAAATAAAATTACAAAATTTGATATTGAACAAAATCCTAAATATACGTGCAACATTCAAATCAATAAATTACTCATATTAAATAAATAAAATAATAAAATTCCAAAATATATACAGTAAGAGAACTTGATTTCCAAAAAACATAATTTTATCAAGTACTTATATAGAAATTACAATGTTAAAAATATTAAATTTATTGTTCGCCATATACTATTTAAATAAATAAAATGATACACACTAGTTTACGTGCACATTCAATCAATAAATTATTTATTAAATAATAAATACTCGTAGAATATACTATATTTTAGTTATATTGTAATTTTACTGAATATAATTTTTCAAAATAAAATAATACATATGCAAGAAAATATACTTTGTCTTGAAATTTTCAAACAAGTAAACAAAACAAAACTAAAACATATATACATTTTTTTAAACTATAAAATTTATTTTAATTAACTCGAAGATATACAAAAATAAATAAAATAATAATACTGGTTCACATACACCATTTAAATAATAATAATATTATAAATTAAATATAATGAAAAATAAAATTATAAATTTCATACAGAATTCTAGATATACTTAGTTTATTATATAAATTTTACTATTAATTTATATAAATAATATTTGGTATTTAGACATTGTATTTTAAATTTTATAATGAAAGTATATGAATATAAAACATATTAAACTTTATTACTTTACTAGTGTATAGTTGTATTTATAGATAAATATCTAAAGAAATATTATAACTTGCCTTAATATTTGAAATTTTAGAAACAACTTATATTATATATTTTGTATTTAAACTTTCTATAGTATTTTATATTTATATATATTATAAAAAAATAATATATGAATACATTTATGCTCATTTACTTATATATAAATTATAAATTAAAAGATAAATATCTAAAGGACATTTACATATATTATATATATATATATACTACAAATTTATTACATTTTATTTATATTTATGAAAGCACATCTATCTACTACGTTTATATTAATGTGTAGTACAATTAAATTGAATAAATAATAAATTAATTAAAAGAAGAATAACTAATGGAAATTACATGTATATATTATATTTTATGCATATATATATATCTATTATATTTTATTTATATTTATTACTATATTTAACATAATGTGTAGTACAATTAAAATTAAATAAATTATCATATAAATAAAAACATAAGAAAATAAAAGATAAATATCTAAATGGCCTTTACATATATATATATATTGATATATTATCTTTTACACGTATATATAATATCTGTTATATATTAATTAAATTTAAGGAAGAACATTTTTATCTACTATATTTAATGCAATGTATTGTACAATTAAGAATGAATGTAATGCAAGATATTAAATACTTTACCTTATAAATAACAAACATATAATTAATAAATTAAAAGGTAAGTATAAATAAATATATCACTATACACCAAAATAAATATACAAATACTTTTGCAAACATATATAATATATTAACTTTAATAATTTAATTATATTTTATTTATTTTTTTGGAAGTACATTTTATCTACTATATTTAATACAATGTATAGTACAATTGGAAATGAATTTAACAGTTTAGTATTATGTATACCAAATAATAAATGAAACATATAAATAATAAATAAAATAAACAATAATTACATTTTAGTTATATGTATTTTAGTATTATGTATACTAAATAATAAATAAATTATATTTTTCATGCTAAACAATTAATAAATTATTTAAAAGATAAATATCTAAATAAATATACAAAAATAAATATAAGACTACATTTGCAAACATATATAATATACTCAAATTGAAAATGAAACATTAATAGTACATTTATTCTTATATAAACTAATATACTAATATTATTATCTTCCGGATACAAAAGTTTTATAATATGTTGGCAATGTATATCATAATCATTGGTTAATATCTAAACAAGATATATTACTTAGCCTAAATTTTAAAATATAACAAGTTACTTTTATTTTATAACTTCAAAATACAAATTATAACTTTTATTCCTATACCTATACCTACTCTTATAATAATAGTGTCTAATAAAGTGATTACATAGTCATAAAATATTAACCATAAGTAGTTAATTATATATTTAGCATTATCTTTTAGGAGTTATAACAATTAATTAGGGGTCCTAACACCATTAAAAAATAAGAATAATTAATAATACATGTAAACATCTTTTGATTATTTAATAGTAATTTTATGTTAGTTATACATATATATACTTATATGTTGTAGTGTGTGTATTGTATTTATGGATAACTAAACAATATATATTACTTTAGCTTAATATTTCAAAGTCTTCTATTAATTTATATAAAATGATGTTTGGTATTTTAGTTTTGGATTTGTAGATAAACATCTAAAGAAATATTATTACTTAGCTTAATATTTCAAATTCTATAAATAATACATATAAAATATATATTTTGTATCTGAACATTATTCTAGTATTTTATTATTCAAAAATTAATATATTAATACATTTATGAGTATTTGCAAATATATATTTTATACACAAAAATAAATATACAAATACAGTTGCAAACATATATAATGTATTATAATTAAATATAAATTTAATAGTTTAAGTTTTCTCATATTAAAAATAAATTATCATTTATTATCTTCACCAATATAATAGTATAATATATTGTAGTGTATGTCATAAATTATCTTGTTAATATAATACTGCATAGTCTTATTATCAATATAACTAAACTATCTAAAGAATTAAATATATAAAAATAAAATTTTCTTAAATTTTACTGTATATTATCATTTATTATCTTTGCTAATACAATTATGTATATTGTATTTATAGGTAAATATCGAAACAACTTATATTACATAGCTTAATATTTAAAATTCTACTATTAATTTATATAAAATAATATTAGGTATTTAGACATCGTATTTAAGTATTTTATATGAATGCATACGAATCTCGAATATGTTATAGTTTAATTTACTAGTGTACATTTGTATTTATATATAAACATGTATTAAAAATTCTATAAATAATTTACATAATAATTATTTTGTACTAAAATAATTATTTTAATATTTTAAACTAATTTAAAAATAAATATGTGAATGCATAATGGGGATATACATATATCTATATATTAATATAATTTATTTATACAATAATGCATAAAATTTATTATATTTTATTTATATTAATGGAAGTACATTTTATTTTTATGTATAATATCTAGAAATAGATATATCATTCTAAACAAAAATAAATACATGAATACATTTGCAAACATATATAATATATTACAATTAACAATGATAATAGTGAACTTAATAGTTTAATATAACTATATATTATCATTCATTATCTTTACTAATAATAGTGTATTTATATATATATATATATTACTTAGTTTATTATTCAAAATTTTACTATTAATTATATAAAATAATATTTGGTAATTAGACATTGTATTTTAAAATTTTATATATGAAAGTATATGAATATAAAACATATTAAACTTTATTACTTTACTAGTGTGTAGTTGTATTTATAGATAAATATCTAAAGAAATATTATTACTTACCTTAGTATTTGAAATTTTAGAAGAACTTATATTATATATTTTGTATTTAAACATTATTCTAGTATTTTATATTTATATATATTATAAAAAGAATAATATATGAATACATTTTTGTGCATTTATTTATATATAAATAAAAAATTAAAAGATAAATATCTAAAGGGCATTTACATATATATATATATTACAAATTTATTACATTTAATTTATATTTATGGAAGTACATTTTATCTACTATATTTATATTTATTATGATATTTGTATTTTAGTTTTGGATTTGTAGATAAACATCTAAAGAAATATTATGTCATGCCCCGAACCCCGGGACCATGACAATCGCCGCAAGCTTTCGAGAACATCCCAAAAGCCTGCAAAGCTAACCCATCAATCTCAATATAATCCAACACTTATATTTTTGGTATAGAGCATCTATACCTCTAATCGTGTTAAAAATTATAACTTAAAGTAAACCATTCACCAAATAAATCAAGAATTTATCAACAATCCACCTGATTAATTAAAAATAATTCCTGTAAATATTTCCAAATATATGCATAGTTATGTCTAAAATCAACCACTGAATCTTACGGAGATAATACATCATCAATATTAAAATCTATAGTATACAATAATTATAAAATAGAAAGTTTGAACTACTCCAATAGATTGCTTGTATTCCAAAAGCTATTTCCCAACCTACTAAGTCTTGGTATCTGAAAAATGATAGAAAAATTATGAGAACGACGGCCAGTAAATAATCCTAACACTCAACTAGTTGAATCAAACAAGACAGAAAAGTAATAATATATTTTTAATCAATAAAAACATTAGATTTATCCCTTAAACTCCAAAAGAGAAATACTAACAATTCACTATTATAAAATAATAAGTTAAAAGAAAAATACAGTTAAGAAGATCAACCAATCACCATATAAAATCTACCATGCAAAACCAAACATATAAGACAACCATGGTTAGGTACAAATTTAACCCCCCTATCTCAAGTCCTGGTACAGGCTTAACCCCCCTGTACTGAATCACTGGTGCAAGCTTAACCCTCCTGCATTGGGTCACTGGTACAGGCTTAACCCCCCTGTACTGGGTCACTGACCAAACCCTCAAATCCCAACAAGTATCAGTTGTCTATTACCTATTTCGGAATAGTCAATATTGTAAGGTCTCACAAATGAGTTTTAAAAACACCTTAACAATACCCACATTTACAAACCACCACATTCGCGAAATTATATTTCAATACATGCTCAATTTTCGTATTTAAAATTCACAAAATACAAATTATTTTTACGTTTTTCACAATTTAGTATATATATAAACTTGTTTGATCCAAATTGTAAAAATTATACACACATATTAAAGTACTACATATACGAATATATATAAACCAAAAGAGTGAAGGATCACTTACTGAAATGGAAATCCAGAATTTACAAGAAAATGCTCGTCCACTTTAACACGCTTTGAGCTAAAAAGATCTAAACGAAAAGTGATAATAAAAGGCTATCAATAATTTAAAAATTGACTTAAGTTACAAAACCTATTAGTAAAAATTAACCCTTAGCTAATCTCCTAAATTAGAAAATGTGGAAGTTCAATTATAAAACTAATAAGAATTTTCGCATACCATATTAGTGTTGCTCAATTACACAGTTAGATAGTAGGTTTGTGACTAAATTATCAAGTTTGCTCATCTTTAAAATAGACCCAAAAAAGATAAAAAGAAGTCCTTTCTATGTATTTATGCCCTTGAATTCTTTGATCTCAGATAAATATATGCAAGCACATGACAAGATAATTTCGTTCTTTTCAAGCAGACTAATTCTATTTTCAATTTTTCTCACTAACACCACTCCCATTAATCCATACCAAGCAATCAACAATTTTGAATATATTATCTACATAAATTTCTCTCAATGCACACAGGTTGATTGATGCATTAGAAATATTAAATCTAACACTCTTAATCAAATTTTTATTTACTAACCCAATACCTTTTTAACCCACATAAACAATCCAATTAATTCATTAATCCATTAATTTACCCATTCAACATTCACAATTTCTATTCCTTATTCAAGTAACTCAGGTGCTTTTATTATTCACATTTCCAAGTCGGATTATGTTCCTTATTTCACAATCTCACGCATTTAATATTAATAATTTCAATCACATGCACTCTAAAACAATCAGAATCATTTGGTTTCTATTTAATTTGCCACCTTTGAACAATTGATTTCTTTGAAATATATATATGAACATGACAATATATATTAAACTAATCTAAGAGAGTGGCAGGATTTGGCTTACCAATTAATTAGCATTCCCACTGTGACTTCGAGTCTCGTGGCGATCACTCGTATTTTCTTTCCTTTTTCACTTTATATCTCTTAAATCTCCATTTTATTTTATGGTCACGTGATAAAATCTCATAACTAGAATTTTCTATGTAGTAGTCTTTAGTCATCCACAATTTCAATTCCGGTCTCCCCTACTCATTTGTCATCCACTAATTCAATACAATACAAGCTTAGCTTAATTAATTTAATTAACTCATACAATCCCACTATTTCATTCTATAGCTGAAATAATGATTGTAAATTAAAGCATAAAGTTTCTAAATCTTACCAATGTCAGCAGTCCATACTCAAATGTAATTAATGAAAGAAGAGTGCTCTCACTTTCTTGTTCTGTTTTGCTGTAGTTCTACACCTTTCCCGAATCTTATTCCCTCATGTGGTTGATTTTGACAGCTTCTACTCTTCTTTTGTAGAATACAGCGGTCGCTCTCTCTCTCTCTCTCTCTCTCTCTTTTTCTTTTGATTTCAGAATTCTTGTTTGGCAAAAAGGGTGTTAGGGTTATTGATATCCCTTAGTTCAAATTTCTTTTGTAGTCTTAATTTAGGTAATGTTAATGAACTTTCTTAGCACCTACTTGGTAATATTCCAAAATGATCTTGTTAAAATGGAATATATACCAATAGAAATTTCTGTACAAGGTAATATACATTATATGTACATTGGGGCATTACACCTTTGCCTTCCTTTTTGGTCGTGCAATTCTTTTCCTTTAAGAGAGAACATATATATATATATATATATATATATATATTTTAACTCCTACTTAAAAATTATTAGTTTTATACCGAATAATGGGGTCAGGTGTTACATATTATTACCTAGCTTAATATTTAAAATTCTATAAATAATACATATAAAATATATATGTTGTATCTAAATATTATTCTAGTATTTTATTATTCAAAAATTAATATATTAATACATTTACGTGTATTTGCATATATATATTTTATAAACAAAAACAAATATACAAATACAGTTGCAAACACATATAATATATTACAATTAAATATGAATTATCATTTATTATCTTCACTAATATAATAGTGTATAATATGCTGTAGTGTATGTCATAAATTATCTTTGTTAATATAATACTGCATAGTCTTATTATCATGTATAACTAAACTATCTAAAGAATTAAATATATAAAAATAAAATTTTCTTAAATTTTACTATAAATTATCATTTATTATCTTTGCTAATACAATTATGTATATTGTATTTATAGATAAATATTGAAACAATATATATTACATAGCTAAATATTTATAATTCTACTATTAATTTATATAAAATAATATTAGGTATTTAGACATTGTATTTAAGTATTTTATAAGAATGTATACGAAATTCGAATATGTTATAGTTTAATTTACTAGTGTGCATTTGTATTTATATATAAACATGTATTAAAAATTCCACAAATAATTTACATAATATTTATTTTGTATTAAAATAATTATTATAATATTTTAAACTAATTTAAAAATAAATATATGAATGCATAATGGACATATACATATATCTACATATTAATATAATATATTTTATACAATAATACATAAAATTTATTATATTTTATTTATATTATTGGAAGTACATTTTATTTTTATGTATAATATCTAAATATAGATATATCATTCTAAACAAAAATAAATACATGAATACATTTGCAAACATATATAATATATTATAATTAACAATGATAACAATGAACTTAATAGTTTAATATTATTTGTATCTTATATACAAATAAATATATCTAATTTTTAACTATATATTATCGTTCATTATCTTTATTAATAATAGTGTATCTATAGATATATATATTACATAGTTTATAATTTGAAATTTTACTATTAATTTATATAAAATAATATTTGGTATTTTGACATTGTATTTTAGAATTTTATATATGAAAGTATATGAATATAAAACATATTAAACTTTATTATTTTACTAGTGTATAGTTGTATTTACTGATAAATATCTAAAGAAATATTATTACTTACCTTACTATTTGAAATTTATAAATATCTTATATTATTTATTTTGTGTTTAAACATTATTCTAGTATTTTATATTTATATATATTATAAAAAAATAATATATGAATACATTTATGCGCATTTACTTATATATAAATAATAAATTAAAAGATAAATATCTATGGGCATTTACATATATATATATATATTACAAATTTGTTACATTTAATTTATATTTATGGAAGTACATTTTATCTACTATATTTATATTAATGTATAGTACAATTAAATTGAATAAATAATAAATAAATTAAAAGAAGAATATCTAATGGGAAATTACATGTATATATTATATTTTATTCATATATATAATAACTATTATATTTTATTTATATTTATTACTATATTTAACATAATGTGTAGTACAATTAAAATTAAATAAATTATCATATAAATAATAAACATAAGAAAATAAAAGATAAATACCTAAATGGCTTTTACATATATATTTATCGATATATTATCTTTTACACGTATATCTAATATCTGTATTATTAATTAAATTTAAGGAAGAACATTTTTATCTACTATATTTAATACAATGTATGTACAATTAAGAATGAATTTAATGCAGGATATTAAATATTTTACCTTATAAATAACAAACATATAATTAATATATTAAAAGATAATTATAAATAAATATATCATTATACACCAAAATAAATATATAAACACATTTGCAAACATATAAAATATATTAACTTAAATAATTTAATTATATATTATTTATTTTTGTGCACTGTATAGCACAATCGAAAATGAATTTAATAGCTTAGTATTATGTATACCAAATAATAAATGAACTGCCCTATAAATAATAAATAAAATAAAAGATAATTACATTTTAGTTTATTTAATTAGTATTATGTAAATGAAATAGTAAAGAAATTATATTTTACATACTAAAAATTAATAAATTGATAAAAAAATAAATATCTGAAAAAATATACAATATTATATACAAAAAAAAATATATGACTACATTTTCAAACATATTAATATACTAAATTGAAAATGAACTTAACAGTACATTTTTTCTTATATTAAACATTATCTTTTCCGATACAAAAGTCTATAATATGTTGGCAGTGTATATCATAATTACTTAGCCTAATTTTTAAAATATAACAAGTTATAAATAAATAAGTAAAGTTACTTTTTTTTTATAACTTCAAAATACAAATTATAACTCTTATTCCTATACCTATAATATACCTACTCTTACTAACACCATTAAAAAATAAGAATAAATAATAATACATGTAAACGTCTTTTGATTATTTAATAGTAATTTTATGTTAGTATACATATATATACTTATATGTTGTAGTATATTGTATTTATGGATAAACAACTATCTAAAGAATTAAATATATAAAAAAAAATTCTTAAATTTTACGATAAATTATCATTTATTATCTTTGTTAATACAATTATGTATATTGTATTTATAGAAAAATATCGAAACAATATATATTACATAGTTTAATATTTATAATTCTACTATTAATTTATATAAAATAATATTAGGTATTTAGACATTGTATTTAAGTATTTTATAAGACTGTATACGAATTTTGAATATGTTATAGTTTAATTTACTAGTGTACATTTGTATTTATATATAAACATGTATTAAAAATTCCACAAATAATTTACATAATATTTATTTTGTACTAAAATAATTATTTTAATACTTTATACTAATTTAAAAATAAATATATGAATGCATAATGGGCATATACATAAATCTATATATTCATATAATATATTTTATACAATAATACATAAAATTACTATATTTTATTTATATTAACGGAAGTACACTTTATTTTTAAGTATAATATCTAAATATAGATATATCATTCTAAACAAAAATAAATACATGAATACATTTGCAAACATATATAATATATTACAATTAACAATGACAACAATGAACTTAATTGTTTAATATTATTTGTATCTTATATACAAATAAATATATCTAATTTTTAACTATATATTATTATTCATTATCTTCACTAATAATAGTGTATTTATAGATATACATATCACTTAGTTTATAATTTGAAATCTTACTATTAATTTATATAAAATAATATTTGGTATTTTGACATTGTAGAATTTTATATATGGAAGTATATGAATATAAAACATATTAAACTTTATTACTTTACAAGTGTATAGCTGTATTTACTGATAAATATCTTAAGAAATATTATTACTTACCTTAATATTTTAAATTTTATAAATATCTTATATTATATATTTTGTATTTAAACATTATTCCAGAATTTTATATTTATATATATTATAAAAAAATAATATATGAATACATTTATGTGCATTTACTTATATATAAATAATAAATTAAAAGATAAATATCTATTGGCATTTACATATATATATATATTACAAATTTATTACATTTAATTTATATTTATGGAAGTACATTTTATCTACTATATTTATATTAATGTATAGCACAATTAAATTGAATAAATAATAAATAAATTAAAAGAAGAATATCTAATGGGAAATTACATGTATATATTATATTTTATGCATATATATAATATCTATTATATTTTATTTATATTTATTACTATATTTAACATAATGTGTAGTACAACTAAAATTAAATAAATTATCATATAAATAATAAACATAATAAAATAAAAGATAAATATCTAAATGGCCTTTACACACACACACACACACACATATATATATGTAGATTGACTTATTATCTTTTACACGTATATCTAATATCTGTATTATTAATTAAATTTAAGGAAGAACATTTTTATCTACTATATTTAATACAATGTATTGTAAAATTAAGAATGAATTTAATGCAAGATATTAAATATTTTACCATATAAATAACAAACATATAATTAATATAAAAAGGTAACTATAAATAAATATATCATTATACACCAAAATAAATATACAAATACATTTGCAAACATATATAATATATTAACTTTAATAATTTAATTATGTTTTATTTATTTTTGTGTAAGTGCATTTTATCTACTATATTTAATACAATGTATAGTACAATTGAAAATGAATTTAACAGCTTAGTATTATGTATACAAAATAATAAATGAACTACCCTATAAATAATAAATAAAATAAAAGATAATTACATTTTAGTTTATTTATTTTAGTATTATGTAAATGAAATAGTAAAGAAATTATATTTTAGATACTAAATAATTAATAAATTAATTAAAAAATAAATATCTAAATAAATATACTATATTATATACAAAAATAAATATATGACTACATTTGCAAACATATGTAATATACCAAAATTGAAAATGAACTTAATAGTACATTTTTTTCTTATATTAAACATTATTATCTTTTGCGATACAAAAGTTTATAATATGTTGGCAATGTATATCATAATTATTGATAAATATCTAAACAAGATATGTTACATAGCCTAATTTTTAAAATATAACAAGTTACAAATAAATAAGTAAAGTTATCTTTTTTTATAACTTCAAAATACAAATTATAACTCTTATTCCTATACCTATACCTACTCTTATAATAAAAGAGTCTAATAAAGTGATTAACATAGTCATAAAATATTAACCATAAGTAGTTAATTATATATTTAACATTATCTTTTGGGAGTTATAACAATTAATTAGGGGTCCTAACACCATTAAAAAATAAGAATAAATAATAAAACATGTAAACGTCTTTTGATTATTTAATAGTATTTTTATGTTAGTATACATATATATACTTATATGTTGCAGTGTATATTGTATTTATGGATAAATAACTAAACAATATATATTACTTTAGCTTAATATTTGAAAGTCTTCTATTAATTTATATAAAAAGATATTTGGTATTTTAGTTTTGGATTTGTAGATAAACATCTAAAGTAATATTATTACTTAGCTTATATTTCAAATTCTATAAATAATACATATAAAATATATATTTTGTATCTGAACATTATTCTAGTATTTTATTATTCAAAAATTCATATATTAACACATTTATGAGTATTTGCATATATATATTTTATACACAAAAACAAATATACAAATACAATTGCAAACATAAATAATATATTATAATTAAATATAAATTTAATAGTTTAAGTTTTCTCATATTAAAATATAAATTATCATTTATTATCTTCACTAATATAATAGTGTATAATATGTTGTAGTGTATTTCATAAATTATATTTGTTAATATAATACTGCATACTCTTATTATCATATATAACTAAACTATCTAAAGAATTAAATATATAAAAATAAAATTTTCTTAAATTTTACTGTATATTATCATTTATTATCTTTGTTAATACAATTATGTATATTGTATTTATAGAAAAATATCGAAACAATATATATTACATAGCTTAATATTTATAATTCCACTATTAATATATATAAAATAATATTAGGTATTTAGACATTGTATTTAAGTATTTTATAAGAATGTATACGAAATTCGAATATGTTATAGTTTAATTTACTAGTGTCCATTTGTATTTATATATAAACATGTATTAAAAATTCCACAAATAATTTACATAATATTTATTTTGTACTAAAATAATTATTTTAATATTTTATACTAATTTAAAAATAAATATATGAATGCATAATGGGCATATACATATATCTATATAGTAATATAATACATTTTATACAATAATACATAAAATTTATTATATTTTATTTATGTTAACGGAAGTACACTATATTTTTAAAATATAATATCTAAATATAGATATATCATTCTAAACAAAAATAAATACTTGAATACATTTACAAACATATATAATATATTACAATTAACAATGATAACAATGAACTTAATAGTTTAATATTATTTGTATCTTATATACAAATAACTAAATCTAATTTTTAACTATATATTATTCTTCATTATCTTGCTAATAATAGTGTATTTATAGATATACATATTACTTAGTTTATAATTTGAAAATTTACTATTAATTTATATAAAATAATATTTGGTATTTTGACATTGTAGAATTTTATAT
This sequence comes from Paulownia fortunei, assembly GCA_019321725.1. Classification (NCBI taxonomy): domain Eukaryota; kingdom Viridiplantae; phylum Streptophyta; class Magnoliopsida; order Lamiales; family Paulowniaceae; genus Paulownia; species Paulownia fortunei. Next base: position 11,785,363 of record CM033122.1, on the reverse strand, counting down.
ATGGAAGTATATGAATATAAAACATATTCAACTTTATTACTTTACACGTGTATAGTTGTATTTACAGGTAAATATCTTAAGAAAGATTATTGCTTACCTTAATATTTAAATTTTATAAATATCTTATATTACATATTTTGTATTTAAATATTATTCTAGTATTTTATATATATATATTATTAAAAAATAATATATGAATACATTTATGTGCATTTACTTATATATAAATAATAAATTAAAAGATAAATATCTATTGGCATTTACATATTATATATATATTACAAATTCATTACATTTAATTTATATTTATGGAAGTACATTTTATCTACTATATTTATATTAATGTATAGCACAATTAAATTGAATAAATAATAAATAAATTAAAAGAAGAATATCTAATGGGAAATTACATGTACATATTATATTTTATGCATATATATAATATCTATTATATTTTATTTAAATTTATTACTATATTTAACATAATGTGTAGTACAACTAAAATTAAATAAATTATCATATAAGTAATAAACATAAGAAAATAAAAGATAAATATCTAAATGGCCTTTCCACCCATATATATATATATATATGTAGATTGATTTATTATCTTTTTACATGGATATCTAATATCTGTATTATTAATTAAATTTAAGGAAGAACATTTTTATCTACTATATTTAATACAATGTATTGTACAATTAAGAATGAATTTAATGCAAGATATTAAATATTTTACCTTATAAATAACAAACATATAATTAATATATTAAAAGGTAACTATAAATAAATATATCATTATACACCAAAATAAATATACAAATACATTTGCAAACATATATAATATATTAACTTTAATAATTTAATTATATTTTATTTATTTTTGTGTAAGTGCATTTTATCTACTATATTTATACAATGCATAGTACAATTGAAAATGAATTTAACAGCTTAGTATTATGTATACAAAATAATAAATGAACTACCCTATAAATAATAAATAAAATAAATGATAATTCCATTTTAGTTTATTTATTTTAGTATTATGTAAATGAAATGGTAAAGAAATTATGTTTACATACTAAATAATTAATAAATTAATTAAAAATAAATATCTAAATAAATATACAATATTATATACAAAAATAAATATATGACTACATTTGCAAACATATATAATATACCAAAATTGAAAATGAACTTAATAGTACATTTTTTTTCTAATATTAAACATTATTATCTTTTCCGATACAAAAGTTTATAATATGTTGGCAGTGTATATCATAATTATTGATAAATATCTAAACAAGATATGTTACTTAGCCTAATTGTTAAAATATAACAAGCTATAAATAAATAAGTAAAGTTTTTTTTTTTTTATAACTTCAAAATACAAATTATAACTCTTATTCCTATACCTATACCTACTCTTATAATAATAGAGTCTAATAAAGTGATTAACATAGTCATAAAATATTAACCATAAGTAATTAATTATATATTTAACATTATCTTTTGGGAGTTATAACAATTAATTAGGGGTCCTAACACCATTAAAAAATAAGAATAAATAATAAAACATGTAAACGTCTTTTGATTATTTAATAGTAATTTTATGTTAGTATACATATATATATACTTATATGTTGTAGTGTATATTGTATTTATGGATAAATAACTAAACAATATATATTACTTTACCTTAATATTTGAAAGTCTTCTATTAATTTATATAAAATGATATTTGGTATTTTAGTTTTGGATTTGTAGATAAACATCTAAAGTAATATTATTACTTAGCTTAATATTTCAAATTCTATAAATAATACATATAAAAATATATTTTGTATCTAAACATTATTCTACTATTTTATTATTCAAAAATTAATATATTAATACATTTATGAGTATTTGCATATATATATTTTATACACACAAACAAATATACAAATACAATTGCAAACATAAATAATATATTATAATTAAATATAAATTTAATAGTTTAAGTTTTCTCATATTAAAATATAAATTATCATTTATTATCTTCACTAATATAGTGTATAATATGTTGTAGTGTATGTCATAAATTATCTTTGTTAATATAATACTGCATACTCTTATTATCATATATAACTAAACTATCTAAACAATGAAATATATAAAAATAAAATTTTCTTAAATTTTACTGTATATTATCATTTATTGTCTTTGTTAATACAATTATGTATATTGTATTTATAGAAAAATATCGAAACAATATATATTACATAGCTTAATATTTATAATTCTACTATTAATTTATATAAAATAATATTAGGTATTTAGACATTGTATTTAAGTATTTTATAAGAATGTATACGAAATTCGAATATGTTATAGTTTAATTTACTAGTGTACATATGTATTATATATATAACATGTATTAAAAATTCCACAAATAATTTACATAATATTTATTTTGTATATTTATATATTAATATAGTACATTTTATATAATAATACAAAAAATTTATTATATTTTATTTATATTAACGAAAGTACACTTTATTTTTATATATAATATCTAAATATAGATATATCATTCTAAACAAAAATAAATACTTGAATACATTTGCAAACATATATAATATATTACAATTAACAATGATAACAATGAACTTAATAGTTTAATATTATTTGTATCTTATATACAAATAAATATCTAATTTTTAATTATATATTATCGTTCATTCTTTACTAATAATAGTGTATTTATAGATATAAAATAATATAAAATAATAGTGTATTTATAATTTGAAATTTTACTATTAATTTATATAAAATAATATTTGGTATTTTGACATTGTATTTTAGAATTTTATATATGAAAGTATATGAATTATCATATAAATAATAAACATAAGAAAATAAAAGATAAATATCTAAATGGCCTTTACATATATATATTGATATATTATCTTTTACACGTATATATGATCTATTATATATTAATTAAATTTAAGGAAAAACATTTTTATCTACTATATTTAATGCAATGTATTGTACAATTAATTTAACAGTTTAGTATTATGTTATACCAAATAATAAATAAAATAAAAGATAATTACATTTTAGTTTTTTTTTATTTTAGTATTATGTATACCAAATAATAAATAATTTATATTTTACATACTAAATAATTAAAAGATAAATATCTAAATAAATATACATCATTATATACAAAAATAAATATATGACTACATTTGCAAGCATATATAATATACTAAAATTGAAAATGAAGTTAATAGTACATTTTTTCTTATATTGAGCTATATATAACATTATTATCTTTTCCGATACAAAAGTTTATTATATGTTGTTAGTGTATATCATAATTACTGATAAATATCTAAACAAGATATATTACTTAGCCTAATTTTTAAAATATAACACATTATAAATAAATAAGTAAAGTTACTTTTATTTTATAACCTCAAAATATAAATTATAACTCTTATTCCTATACCTATACCGACTCTTATAAAAATAGAGTCTAATAAAGTGATTAACATAGTCATAAAATATTAACCATAAGTAGTTAATTATATACTTAACATTATCTTGTAGGAGTTATAACAATTAATTAGGGGTCCTAACACCATTAAAAAATAGAATAAATAATAATACATGTAAACATCTTTTGATTATTAATAGTAATTTTACGTTAATATACATATATATACTTATATGTTGTAGTGTATATTGTATTTATTGATAAATAAATAAACAATATATATTACTTAGCTTAATATTTGAAAGTCTTCTATTAATTTATATAAAATGATATCTGGTATTTCAGTTTTGGATTTGTAGATAAACATCTAAAGAAATATTATTTCTTAGCTTAATATTTTAAATTCTTTAAATAATACATATAAAAATATATTTTGTATTTGAACATTATTCTAGTATTTTATTATTCAAAAATTATATATTAATACATTTATGAGTATTTGCATATATATATTTTATACACAAAAACAAATATACAAATACAGTTGCAAACATATTAATATATTACAATTAAATATAAAGTTAATAGTTTAAGTTTTCTCATATTAAATTATAAATTATCATTTATTATCTTCACTAATATAATAGTGTATAATATGTTGTAGTGTATGTCATAAATTATCTTTGTTAATATAATACTACATAGTCTTATTATCATATATAACTAAACTATCTAAAGAATTAAATATATAAAAGTAAAATTTTCTTAAATTTTACTATATATTATCATTTATTATCTTGCTAATACAATTGTGTATATTGTATTTATAGGTAAATATCGAAACAATATATACTACATAGCTTAATATTTAAAATTCTACTATTAATTTATATAAAATAATAATAGGTATTTAGACATTGTATTTAAGTTTTTTTATATGAATGTACACGAACCTCGAATGTGTTATAGTTTAATTTACTAGTGTGCATTTGTATTTATATATAAACATCTATTAAAAATTCTACAAATAATTTACATAATATTTATTTTGTATTAAAATAGTTATTTTAATATTTTTAGTAATTTAAAAACAAATATATGAATGCATAATGGCCATATACATATATCTATATATTAATATAATATATTTTATACAATAATACAAAAAATTTATTATATTTTATTTATATTAGTGGAAGTAAATTTTATTTTTATGTATAATATCTAAATATAGATATATCATTCTAAACAAAAATAAATACATGAATACATTTGCAAAGATATATAATATATTACAATTAACAATGAACTTAATAGTTTAATATTATGTGTATCTTATATACAAATATATATTTAATTTTTAACTATATATTATCATCATTTATCTTTACTAATAATAGTGTATTTATATTAGTTAGTTTATTATTTGAAATTTTACTATTAATTTATATAAAATAATATTTGTTAATTAGACATTGTATTTTAGAATTTTATATATGAAAGTATATGAATATAAAACATATTAAACTTTATTACCTTACTAGTGTATAGTTGTATTTATAGATAAATATCTAAAGAAATATTATTACTTTCCTCAATATTTTAAATTTTAGAAATATCTTATACCATATATTTTGCATTTAAATATTATTCTAGTATTTTATATTTATATATATTATAAAAATATATATATGAATACATTTATGCGCATTTACTTATATATAAATAATAAATTAAAAGATAAATATCTAAAGGGCATTTACATATATATATATATATTACAAATTTTTTACATTTAATTTATATTTATAGAAGTACATTTTATCTACTATATTTATATTAATGTATAGTACAATTAAATTGAATAAATAATAAATTAATTAAAAGAAGAATATCTAATGGGAAATTACATGTATATATTGACATATTATATTTTATGCATATATATAATATCTATTATATTTTACTTATATTTATTACTATATTTCACATAATGTGTAGTACAATTAAAATTAAATAAATTATCATATAAATAATAAACATAAGAAAATAAAAGATAAATATCTAAATGGCCATTACATATATATATTGATATATTATCTTTTACACGTATATATAATAGAAATTTTACGTTAATATTCTAATATTATCTTTTAATTATTAATAGTAATTTTATGTTAATATTCATATATATACTGATATGTTGGAGTGTATATCGTATTCATAGATAAATATCTAAACAATATACATTACTTTAGCTTAATATATGAAAGCCTTCTATTAATTTATATAAAATAATATTTGGTATTTTGGTTTTGTATTTGTAGATAAACATCTAAAAAAATATTATTACTTAGCTTAATATTTGGAAATCTAGATATAATTTATATTAAATATAATTTAAACATTATTTTAGTATTTTATAATAATATACATTATTCAAGAATAAATATATGAATACATTTCTGAGTATTTGCCCATATATAATTTATACAGAAAAAAAAATATATAAATAAAGATGCAAACTAATATAATATATTACAATTAAATAAGATTTTAATAGTTTAATTTTTCTCATATTAAAATACAAATTATCATTTATTATCTTCCCTAAGTGTATATCATAATTTTTCTTTGTTAATATATTACCACATAGTTTGATTATGTTTTATCATATATAAAAATTATCTAAAGAATTAAATATATATAAATAATTGTTTCTTAAATTTAACTTTATATATCATTTATAATCTTTGCTAATACAAGAGTGTATAATACGTTATAGTGTATATTGTATTTATAGGTAAATATGTAAACAATATATATTACATAGCCTAATTTTTAAAATATAACATACTATAAATAAATAAGTAAAGTTACTTTCATTTTATAACTTTAAAATACAAATTATAACTCTTTCTCTTATACCTATACCTACTCTTATAACCAGAGAGTCAAATAAAGTGATTTATGTAGACATGAAATATTAGCCATAAGTAGTGAATTATATATTTAATATTAGTTTTCCGGAGTTATAACAATTAATTAGGGATCCTAACATCATTAAAAAATAAGATTGAATAATGATAAACGTCAACATCTTTTGATTATTAATAGTAATTTTACGTTAATATTTATATATATACTTATATGTTGGAGTGAATATTGTATTTATGGATAAACATCTAAACAATATACATTACTTTAGCTTAATATACGAAGGTCTTCTATTAATTTATATAAAATAATATTTGGTATTTTAGTTTTGTTTTTGTAGATAAACATCTAAAGAAATATTGTTACTTTGCTTAATATTTGGAATTCTAGAAATAATTTATATTAAATATAATTTAAACATTATTCTAGTTTTTTATATTGATATACATTATTCAAACATAAATATATGAATACATTTATGAGTATTTGCCCATATATAATTTATACACAAAAACAAATGTATAAATACAGTTGCAAACTTATATAATATATTACAATTAAAAATGATTTTAATAGTTTAATTTTTCTCATATTAAAATATAAACTATCATTTATTATCTTCCCTAATATAATAGTGCATAATATATTGTAGTGTATATCATAAATTATCTTTGTTCATATAATACTACATAGTCTTATTTTGTTTTATCATATATAACTAAATGTATATAATTATTTTTTTTTAAAACTTAACTATATATTATCATTTTACTATCTTTGCTAAGACAAGAGTGTATAATATGTTATAGTGTATATTGTATTTATAGGTAAATATCTAAACAATTTATATTGCGTAGCCTAATTTTTAAAATATAACATACTACAAATAAATAAATAAAGTTGATTTCATTTTTTAACTTCAAAATACAAATTATAACTCTTTTTCTTATACCTATACCTACTCTTATAATCATAGAGTCAAATAAAGTGATTTACGTAGACATGAAATATTAGCCATAAGTAGTGAATTATATATTTAATATTTATTTTTAGGAGTTATAACAATTAATTAGGGATCCTAACATCATTAAAATATAAGAATAAATAATAATAAACGTCAACATCTTTTCATTATTAATAGTAATTTTACGTTAATATTCATATATATACTTGTATGTTGGAGTGTATATTTTATTCATGGATAATTATCTAAACAATATGCATTACTTTAGCTTAATATATGAAAGTCTTCTATTAATTTATATAAAATAATATTTGGTATTTTGGTTTTTGTTTTTGTAGATAAACATCTAAAAAAATATTATTACTTAGCTTAATATTTGGAAATCTAGATATAATTTACATTAAATATAATTTAAACATTATTTTAGTATTTTATAATGATATACATTATTCAAAAATAAATGTATGAATACATTTCTGAGTATTTGCCCATATATAATTTATACAGAAAAATAAATATATAATAAATCTTCTATAAAAACCAGCATGTCCTAAAAATGATCTAATCTCCTTTACAGTCTTTAGCGTTGGCAAATTGACAATTAATTCAATTTTAAATTTGTCAACCTCAATACCTTCTGATTATATAATGTGTTCAAGAATAATACCAGTTATTAGCATGAAGTGACATTTCTCCCAATTGAGCACAAGATTCTTTTCTTCATACCTGATCAAAACCTTTTTTAAATTAGATAAGCAATCATCAAATGAATTACCAAAAATAGAAAAATCATCCATGAAGACTTCAAGAAAACGTTCAACCATGTCACTAAAAATACTAAGTATGCATCGTTGGAATATAGCTGGTGCATTACATAATCCAAAAGGTATCATTCGATATGCAAAAGTACCAAAATGACATGTAAAAGTTGTTTTCTCTTGATATTCAAGTGCAATTGTAATTTGATTATACCCAGAATATCCATCTAAAAAGCAATAAAATTCGTGTCCCGCAACTCTTTTTAAAATTTGATCCATGAAAGGTAATGGAAAATGATCTTTTTTAGTAATTGAGTTGAGTTTTCTATAGTCAATACACATTTGCCCACCAGTAACAGCTTTAGTTGGAATTAATTCATCATTCTCATTTTTTACTACAGTAACTTCAGATTTCTTAGGTACAACTTGAGTAGCACTTACCCATTTGCTATCAGAAATAGAATTAACGATTCCATTATCTAAGAGTTTAATGACTTCATTTCTCACTATTTCTTTCATATTAGCATTTAGCATTCGTTGCATTTCTGTAGAAGGTTTAACATTTTCCTCTAGATAGATGTTATGTGTGCAAATGAAAGGATTAATACCTTTAATATCCGTAATGGTCCATCCTAAAGCATTCTTATGCATTTTCAGAGTTTCGATTAACTTACCTTTTTGAGTTATATCGAGTTTGGAAGAAATTATTACTAAAAAAGTCTCATTCTCACCCAAGAAAGAGTATTTCAAATTAACTGGCAAAGGTTTGAAATCAACCACAGGAGCTTTGATACTTGATATTGATACATTATATTTTTTACATATATATAATATCTGTTACATTTTAATTAAATTTAAGGAAGAACATTTTTATCTACTATATTTAATACAATGTACTGTACAATTAAGAATGAATTTAACACCAGATATTAAATAATTTACCTTTTAAATTACAAATATATAATTAATAAATTCAAAGACAAATATCTAAATAAATATATCATTGAACATGGAAATAATTATATAAATACATTTACTAACATATATAATATATAAACCTTAATGGTTTAATTATATTTTATTTATATTTATGGAAGTACATTTTGTTCAACTATATTTAACACAATGTACAATACAATTAAAAATGAATTTAAAAGTTTAGTATTATGTATAACCAATAGTAAATAAACTATATTATAAATAACAAAAAAATTAAAAAATAAATACATTTTAGTTTTATTTATTTTAGTATTATGTATATCAAATAATAAATAAATTAAAAGATAAAGATCTAGATAAACATACATCATTATATTAAAAAATAAATATATAACTACATTAGCAAACATATATAATATATTACAACTAGAAATCAACTCAATAGTTCATTTATTCTTATATTAAATTATATATTAATATTATTATCTTTACCAAAACAAAAGTGTATAATATGTTAGTAATGTATATCATAATTATAGATAAACATCTAAAAAATATATATTACTAGCCTAATTTTTATATATAACATACCATAAATAAATAAGTAAAGTTATTTTTTTTATAACTTCAAAATATAAATTATAACTCTTATTCATATACCTATACCTACTCTTATTATCATAGATTCTAATAAAGAGATTTACGTAGACATGAAATATTATCCATAAGTAATTAATTGTAAATTTAATATTAGTTTTTAGAAGTTATAACAATTAATTAGGGATCCTAACATCATTAAAAAATAAGAATAAATAATAATAAATGTCAACGTTTTTTGATTATCAATAGTAATTTTACGTTAATATACATATATATACTTATATGATGTAATGTATATCGTATATATGGATAAATGTCTAAATAGTATGTTACTTTAGCTTATTATTTGAAATTCTATAAATTATTTATATTAAATATAATTTGAACATTATTCTAGGATTTTATATTGATATACATTATTCAAAAATAAATATATGAATACATTTATGCATATATATATTTTATACACAAAAACAAATATATAAATATAGTTGAAAACATATATAATATATTACAATTAAATATGAATTTAATTGTTCAATTCTTCTCATATTAAAATATAAATTGTCATTTATTATCTTCACTAACATAACAGTGTATAATTTATTTTTGTGTATGCCATAAATTATCTTTGTTAATATAAACTACATAGTCTTATTGTGTTTTATCATATCTAACTCAATTATCTAAAGAATTAAATATAGAATTGTTTTTTTCTTAAACTGAACTATATATTATCATTTATTATCTTTGCTAGTACAAGAGTGTATAATACGGTATAGTGTATATTGTATTTATTGGTAAATACCTAAACAATATATAGTACATAGCTTAATATTTGAAGTTCTACTATTAATTTATGCAAAATAATATTAGGTATCTAAACATTGTATTTAAGTATTTTATATGAAAGTATATGAATATGGAATATATTAAAGTTTAATTTACTAGTGTACGGTTGTATTTATAGATGAACATCTATTAGAAATTCTATAAATAATTTACATAATATATATTTTGTATTAAAATAATAATTGTAATATTCCATATTGATATAAAATTCAATATATGAATATATAATTGGCATATACATATATCTATAGAGTAATATAATATATTTATACATATTAGTGGAAGTACGTTTTATCTTTATGTATAAATATCTAAATAGAGATATATCACTATAAAATAAAAGTACATGAATACATTTGCAAACATATATAATATATTACAATTAACAATGATAACATGGAACTTAATAGTTTAATATTATGTGAATCTTATATACAAATAAATATTTCTAATTTTTACCTATATTTTATCATTCATTATTTTACTAAGAGTAGTGTATTTATAGATAAATATATATATTACTTAGCTTAATATTTGAAATTTTACTATAGTTTATGTAAAATAATATTTGGTATTTAGACATTGTATTTTGAAATTTTATATATGAAAGTATATGAATATAAATTATATTAAACTTCATTAATTTACTAGTGTACGGTTGCATTTATAGATAAATATCTAATGAAATATTATTACTTTGCTTAATATTTGAAATATTAAAACTAACTTATATTATATATTTTGTATTTAAACATTATTCTAGTATTTTATATTGATATAAATTATAAACAAAAATAATATATGAATACATTTATGGGCAGTTACATATCTAAGGGGAATTTACATATATTATAAATTTATTACATTTATTTATATTTATGGAAGTACATTTTATCTACTATATTTTATGTTAATTTATAGTAAAATTAATAATGAATAAATAACAAATAAATTAAAAGAAAACTATCTAAAAGGAAATTACATGTATATATTAAATATATTATATTTTACACATATATAATACCTATTACGTTTTATTTTTATTTATTACTATATTTAATATAATGTGTCGTAGAATTAAAATTAAATAACTTATCATATAAGTAATAAACATAAAAAAATAAACGTATCTAAAGGGCATTTACATATATATTGATATATTATATTTTATACATATATATAATATCTATTATATTTTAATTAAATATAAGAAAGAACATTTTTATCTACTGTATTTAATACAAGGTAATGTAAAATTAAGAATGAATTAAATACTAGATATTAAATAATTTACCTTTTGAATAACAAATATATAATTAATAAATTAAAAGATAAATATCTAAATAAATATGTCATTGTACAACAAATTAAATATATAAATGCATTTGCAAACATATATAATATATTATCTTTAATGGTTAAATTATATTTTATTTTTATGGAAGTACCTTTGATCTACTATATTTAATACAATGTATAATACAACTAAAAATAATTTTAACTGTACATTATTATGTATACCAAATAGCAAATAAACTATCTTATAAACAATAAATAAAATAAAAGATAACTATGATTTAGTTTTATTTATTTTAGTATTATGTAGACCAAATAATAAATAAATTAAAAGAACAATATCTAAATAAATGTGAATAATTATATTAAAAAATAAATATATAATTACATTTGCAAACATATATAATATATTACAATTGGAAATGAACTTAATAGTTCAATTTTTCTCATACTAAACTATATATTAACATTATTATCTTTACCAATACAAAAGTGTATAATATTGGTATATCATAATTATAGATAAACATCAACACAATATATATTAGTTAGCCTAATTTTTAAAATATAACATACCATAAATCAGTAAGTAAAGTTATTTTTATTTTATAACTTCAAAATACAAATTATAACTCTTATTCCTATACCTATTCCTACTCTTATAATCATAGAGTCTAATAAAGAGATTTACGTAGACATGAAAAATTAACCATAAGTAATTAATTATAAATTTAATATTAGTTTTTAGGAGTTATAAAAATTAATTAGGGATCCTAACATCATTAAAAAATAAGAATAAATAATAACAAATGTCAACATCTTTTGATTATCAATAGTAATTTTACGTTAAAATACATATATATACTTATATGATGTAGTGTATATTATATTTATGGATAAATATCTAAACAATATAGGTTACTTTAGCTTATTATTTGAAATTCTATAAATAATTTATATTAAATATAATTTGAACATTATTCTAGTATTTTATATTGATATACATTGTTCAAAAATAAATATATGAATACATATATAAGTATTTGCATTTATATATTTTATACACAAAAACAAATATATAAATATAGTTGCCAACATATATAATATATTACAATTAAATATGAATTTAATAGTTCAACTCTTCTCATATTAAAATATAAATTATCATTTATTATCTTCACTAACATAACAGTGTATAATGTGTTTTAGTGTATGCCACAAATTATCTTTGTTACTATAAACTGCATAGTCTTATTATGTTTTATCATATATAACTCAATTATCTAAAGAACTAAATATATAATTTTTTTTTCTTAAACTGGACCATATATTATCATTTATTATCTTTCTTAATACAAGAGTGCATAATACGATATAGTGTATATTGTATCTATTGGTAAATATCTAAAAAATATATTACATAGCTTAATATTTAAAATTCTACTATTAATTTATAAATAATAATTTTAATATTCCATATAGATTTAAAATTAAATATATGAATATATAATGGGCATATACATATATCTATATAGTAATATAATATATTTTATAAATATTAGTGGAAGTACATTTTATCTTTATGTATACATATTTAAATAGAGATATATCACTATAAAACAAATTGAATACATGAATACATTTGCAAACATATAGTGTGTTTATAGATAAATATATATATATATATATTACTTAGCTTAATATTTGAAATTTTACTATAGTTTATGTAAAATAATATTTGGTATTTAGACATTGTATTTTGAAATTTTATATATGAAAGTATATGAATATGAATTATATTAAACTTCATTAATTTACTAGTGTACGGTTGCATTTATAGATAAATATCTAGTGAAATATTATTACTTTGCTTAATATTTGAAATATTAAAAATAACTTATATTATATATTTTGTATTTAAACATTATTATAGTATTTTAATTGATATACATGATAAAAAAAATAATATATTAATATATTTATGGGCATTTACCTATATATTAATATTATTAGTTTTACCAAAACAAATATAATATGTTCATAATGTATATCATAATTATAGATAAACATCTAAACAATATATATTACTTAGCCTAATTTTAAAATATAACAAACCATAAATAAGTAAGTAAAGTTAATTTTATTTTATAAATTCAAAATATAAATTATAATTCTTATTCCTATTCCTATACCTACTCTTATATTCATAGTCTAATAAAGATATATACGTAGACATGAAATATTAACCATAAGTAATTAATTATATATTTAACATTAGTTTTTAAGGGTTATAACAATTAATTAGGGATCCTAACATTAGTAAAAAATAAGAATAAATAATAATAAATGTCAACGTCTTTTGATTATCAATAGTAATTTTATGTTAATATACATATATACCTTTATTGGCATTTACATGTATATATTAATATATTATATTTTATAATATACATTTATAATATGTATTACAATTTATTTATATGTATATTACGATACTGAATATAATGTGTCATATAATTAAAATTAAATAAATTATCTTATAAATAATAAATATAAAAAATAAAAGATAAATATCTAAGGGACATTTACATATATATATATTGATATATTATATTTTATACATATATATAATATCGGTTATATTTTAATTATATTTAAGACAGAATATTTTATTTACTACATTTAATACAATGTATTGTACAATTAAAAATGAATTTAATACCAGATATTAAACAATTTACCTTTTAAATTCCAAATATAAAATTAATAAATTCAAAGATAAATATCTAATCATTGACCACCAAAATAAATATATAAATACATTTACAAACATGTATAATATATAAACCTTAATGGTTTAATTATTTTTTATTTATATTTATGGAAGTACATTTGATCTACTATATTTAATACAATGTATAATACAATTAAAAATGAATTTAACAATTTAGTATTATGTATACCAAATAGTAAATAAACCATCTTATAAATAACAATAAATAAATAAATACATTTTAGTTTTTATTTTAGTGTTATGTATATCAAATAATAAATAAATTAGAACATAAATATCTAGATAAATATACATCATTATATTAAAAAATAAATATATAACTACATTTGCAAACTTATATAATATATTACAATTGAACTCAATTTTTTCTTATATTAAACTATATATTAATATTATTATTTTTACCGAAACAAAAGTGTATAATATGTTCATAATGTATATCATAATTATAGATAAACATCTAAACAATATATATTACTTAGCCTAATTTTTAAATATAACAAACCATAAATAAGTAAGTAAAGTTAATTTTGTTTTACAACTTCAAAATACAAATTATAATTCTTATTCCTATACCTATACCTACACTTATATTCATAGTCTAATAAAGATATACACGTAGACATGAAATATTAACCATAAGTAATTAATTGTATATTTAATATTAGTTTTTAGTGGTTATAACAATTAATTAGGCATCCTAACATCAGTAAAAAAATAAGAATAAATAATAATAAATGTCAACGTCTTTTGATTATCAATAGTAATTTTATGTTAATATACATATATATACTTATATGATGTAGTGTATATTGTATTTATGGATAAATATCTAAACAATATATATTACTTTATCATAATATTTAAAAGTCTTCTATTAAATTGTATAAAATAATATTTGATATTTTTTGTATTTGTCGATAAACATCTAAATAAATATTATTACTTAGCTTAATATTTAAAATTATAAAACTAATTTATTTGAAATATAATTGAGCATTATTCTAGTATTTTATATTGATATACACTATTTCAAAATAAGTATAAGAATATATTTATCTGTATTTGCATAAATATATTTTATACGCAAAAGCAAATATATAAATACAGTTGCAAACATATATAATATATTACAATTAAATATAAATTTAATAGTTTAATTTTTCTCATATTAAAATATAAAGTTCACTAATGTAGTGGTGCATAATATGTTGTTGTGTGTGTCATAAATTATATTTATTAATATAATACTACATAAGCTAATTATGTTTTATCATATATAAGTAAATTATCTAAAGAATTAAATATGTATAAATAATTGTTTCTTTAATTTAACTATGTATTATCATTTGTTATCTTTGCTAATACAATAGTGCATAATATGTTATAGTGAATATTTTATTTATAGGTAAATATCTAAACAATATATATTACATAGCTTAATATCTAAAATTCTACTATTAATTTATATAAAATAAAATTAGGTATTTAAACATTCTATTTATGTATTTTATTAGTATATGAATATATAATATATTAAAGTTTAATTTATTAGTGTACAATTGTATTTATAGATAAACATCTATCAGAAATTCTACAAATAATTTACATAATATATATTTCGTATTAAAATAATAATTTTTTTATTCCATACTGATATAAAAATAATATATGAATACATAATGGGCATATACATATACCTACATAATAATATAACATATCCTATACAATATATATATATATTATTTATTGTATTTTATACATATTAATGGAAGTACATTTAATCTTCATGTTTAAATATCTAAATGGAGATATATCATTATAAACAAAAATAAATACATGAATGTATTTGCAAACATGTTTAATATATTGCAATTAACAATGATAACAATGAATTTAATAGTTTAATATTACGTGTGTCTTATATACAAATAAATATTTCTAATTTTTAACTGTATATTATCATTCATTATCTTTACTAATGATAGTGTATTTATAGATAAATATATATTACTTAGCTTAATATTTGAAATTTCACTATTAATTTATGTGAAACAATATATGGTGTTTAGAAATTGTATTTTAAAATTTTACATTTGAAAATATATGAATCTGAAATATATTAAACTTTATTAATTCACTAGTGTATAGTTGCATTTATAGATAAATATCTAAAGAAATATTATTACTTAGCTTAATATTTGAAATTTTAGAAATAACTTATACTATATATTTTGTATTTATATATTATTCTAGTATTTTATATTGTTATACATTATAAACAAAAATAATATATGAATACATTTATTAGCATTTACATGTATATATTAATATATTATATTTTATAATATATATAATGCATATTACATTTTATTTATATATATATTACAATATTTAATATAATGTGTCATACAATTAAAATTAAATAAATTATCATATAAACAATAAATATAAAAAAATAAAAGATAAATATATAAAGGACATTTACACACACACACACATATATATATATATTGATATATTATAATTTATACATATATATATATTGATGTATTATAATTTATACATATATATAATATCGGTTATATTTTAATTAAATTTAAGAAAGAATATTTTATTTACTATATTTAATATAAGGTATTGTACAATTAAGAATGAATTTAATACCAGATATTAAACAATTTACCTTTTAAATTCCAAATATAAAATTAATAAATTCAAAGATAAATATCTAATCATTGACCACCAAAATAAATATATAAATACATTTACAAACATGTATAATATATAAACCTTAATGGTTTAATTATTTTTTATTTATATTTATGGAAGTACATTTGATCTACTATATTTAATACAATGTATAATACAATTAAAAATGAATTTAACAATTTAGTATTATGTATACCAAATAGTAAATAAACTATCTTATAAATAACAATAAATAAATACATTTTAGTTTTTATTTTGGTATTATGTATATCAAATACTAAATAAATTAGAACATAAAGATCTAGATAAATATACATCATTATATAAAAATAAATATATAACTACATTTGCAAACTTATATAATATATTACAATTGAACTCAATTTTTTCTTTTATTAACCTATATATTAATATTATTATTTTTACCGAAACAAAAGTGTATAATATGTTCATAATGTATATCATAATTATAGATAAACATCTAAACAATATATATTACTTAGCCTAATTTTAAAATATAACAAACCATAAATAAGTAAGTAAAGTTAATTTTGTTTTATAAATTCAAAATACAAATTATAATTCTTATTCCTATACCTATAACTACTCTTATATTCATAGTCTAATAAAGATATATACGTGGACTCGAAATATTAACCATAAGTAATTAATTGTATATTTAATATTAGTTTTTAGCGGTTATAACAATTAATTAGGGATCCTAACATCAATAAAAAATAAAAATAAATGTCAACATCTTTTGATTATTAATAGTAATTTTATGTTAATATACATATATACACTTATATGATGTAGTGTATATTGTCTTTATGGATAAATATCTAAACAATTTATATTACTTTAGCGTAATATTTAAATGTCTTCTATTAATTTGTATAAAATAATATTTGATATTTTTGTACTTGTCGATAAACATCTAAATAAATATTATTACTTAGCTTAATATTTGAAATTATAAAAGTAATTTATTTGAAATATGATTTGAGCATTATTCTAGTATTTTATATTGATATACACTATTTCAAAATAAGTATAAGAATATATTTATCTATATTTGCATAAATATATTTTATACGCAAAAGCAAATATATAAATACAGTTGCAAACATATATAATATATTATAATTAAATATAAATTTAATAGTTTAATTTTTCTCATATTAAAATATAAAGTTCACTATTATACTAGTGTATAATATGTTGTTGTGTGTGTCATAAATTATCTTTATTAATATAATACTACACAAGCTAATTATGTTTTATCATATATAAGTAAATTATCTAAAGAATTAAATATATATAAATAATTGTTTCTTAAATTTAACTATGTATTATCATTTGTTATCTTTGCTAATACAATAGTGTAATATGTTATAGTGAATATTTTATTTATAGGTAAATATCTAAACAACATATATTACATAGCTTAATATCTAAAATTCTACTATTAATTTATGTAAAATAAAATTAGGTACTTAAACATTCTATTTATGTATTTTATTAGTATATGAATATGTAATATATTAAAGTTTAATTTATTAGTATACAGTTGTATTTATAGATAAACATCTATCAAAAATTCTACAAACAATTTACATAATATATATTTCATATTAAAATAATAATTTTTTTATTCCATACTGATATAAAAATAATATATGAATACATAATGGGCATATACATATACCTATATATTAATATAACATATCCTATATAAAAAAATATATTATTTATTATATTTTATACATATTAATGGAAGTACACTTAATCTTTATGTATAAATATCTAAATAGAGATATATCATTATAAACAAAAATAAATACATGAATACATTTGTTTACATGTATAATATATTACAATTAACAATGATAACAATGAATTTAATAGTTTAATATTAGGTGTGTCTTATATACAAATAAATATTTCTAATTTTTAACTGTATATCATCATTCATTATCTCTACTAATGATAGTGTATTTATAGATAAATATATATTACTTAGCTTAATATTTGAAATTTCACTATTAATTTATGTAAAATAATATATGGTGTTTAGAAATTGTATTTTAACATTTTACATTTGAAAATATATGAATCTGGAATTTATTAAACTTTATTATTTCACTAGTGTATAGTTGTATTTTTAGATAAATATCTAAAGAAATATTATTACTTAGCTTAATATTTGAAATTTTAGAAATAACTTATATTATATATTTTGTATTTATATATTATTCTAGTATTTTATATTGATATACATTATAAACAAAAATAATATATGAATACATTTATTGGCATTTACATGTATATATTAATATATTATATTTTATAATATATATAATACGTATTATATTTTATTTATATATATATTACAATATTTAATATAATGTGTCATACAATTAAAATTAAATAAATTATCATATAAACAATGAATATAGAAAAATAAAAGATAAATATCTAAAGGACATTTACACACACACACACATATATATATCTATATATATATTGATATATTATATTTTATACATATATATAATATCAGTTATATTTTAATTAAATTTAAGAAAGAATATTTTATTTACTATATTTAATATAATGTATTGTACAATTAAGAATGAATTTAATACCAGATATTAAATAATTTACCTTTTAAATTCCAAATATAAAATTAATAAATTCAAAGATAAATATCTAATCATTGACCACCAAAATTAATATATAAATACATTTACAAACATGTATAATATATAAACCTTAATGGTTTAATTATTTTTTATTTATATTTATGGAAGTACATTTGATCTACTATATTTAATACAATGTATAATACAATTAAAAATGAATTTAACAATTTAGTATTATGTATACCAAATAGTAAATAAACTATCTTATAAATAACAATAAATAAATAAATACATTTTAGTTTTTATTTTGGTATTATGTATATCAAATACTAAATAAATTAGAACATAAAGATCTAGATAAATATACATCATTATATTAAAAAATAAATATATAACTACATTTGCAAACTTATATAATATATTACAATTGAACTCAATTTTTTCTTTTATTAACCTATATATTAATATTATTATTTTTACCGAAACAAAAGTGTATAATATGTTCATAATGTATATCATAATTATAGATAAACATCTAAACAATATATATTACTTAGCCTAATTTTAAAATATAACAAACCATAAATAAGTAAAGTTAATTTTGTTTTATAACTTCAAAATACAAATTATAATTCTTATTCCTATACCTATACCTACACTTGTATTCATAGTCTAATAAAGATATACACGTAGACATGAAATATTAACCATAAGTAATTAATTGTATATTTAATATTAGTTTTTAGTGGTTATAACAATTAATTAGGGATCCTACCATCAGTAAAAAATAAGAATAAATAATAATAAATGTCAATGTCTTTTGATTATCAATAGTAATTTTATGTTAATATACATATATATACTTATATGATGTAGTGTATATTGTATTTATGGATAAATATCTAAATAATATATATTACTTTATCATAATATTTAAAAGTCTTTTATTAACTTGTATAAAATAATATTTGATATTTTTGTATTTGTCGATAAACATCTAAATAAATATTATTACTTAGCTTAATATTTAAAATTATAAAAGTAATTTATTTGAAATATAATTTGAGCATTATTCTAGTATTTTATATTGATATACACTATTTCAAAATAAGTATAAGAATATATTTATTTGTATCTGCATAAATATATTTTATACGCAAAAGCAAATATATAAATACAGTTGCAAACATATATAATATATTACAATTAAATATAAATTTAATAGTTTAATTTTTCTCATATTAAAATATGAAGTTCACTAATATACTAGTGTATAATATGTTGTTGTGTGTGTCATAAATTATATTTATTAATATATTACTACATAAGATAATTATGTTTTATCATTTATAAGTAAATTATCTAAAGAATTAAATATTTGTAAATAGTTGTTTCTTTAATTTAACCATGTATTATCATTTGTTATCTTTGCTAATACAATAGTGTATAATATGTTATAGTGAATTTTTTATATATAGGTAAATATCTAAACAATATATATTACATAGCTTAAAATCTAAAATTCTACTATTAATTTATATAAAATAAAATTAGGTACTTAAACATTCTATTTATGTATTTTATTAGTATGTGAATATGTAATATATTAAAGTTTAATTTATTAGTATACAGTTGTATTTATAGATAAACATCTATCAAAAATTCTACAAATAATTTACATAATATATATTTTGTATTAAAATAATAATTTTTTTATTCCATACTGATATAAAAATAAATATATGAATACATAATGGGCATATACATATACCTACATATTAATATAACATATCCTACATAAAAATATATATTATTTATTATATTTTATACATATTAATAGAAGTACATTTAATCTTTATGTATAAATATCTAAATAGAGATATATCATTACAAACAAAAATAAATACATGAATACATTTGCAAACATGTATAATATATTACAATTAACAATGATAACAATGAATTTAATAGTTTAATATTAGGTGTGTCTTATATACAAATAAATATTTCTAATTTTTAACTATATATTAAGCTAAAGTAATATATATTGTTTAGATATCTATCCATAAATATAATATACACTACAACATATAAGTATATATATGTATATTAATGTAAAATTTCTATTAATAATCAAAAGACATTGACATTTATTATTATTTATTCTTTTTTTTCAACGATGTTAGGATCCCTAATTAATTGTTATAACTCCTAAAAAATAATATTCAATATATAATTAACTACATATGATTAATATTTTATGACTATGTAAATCACTTAACTAGACTCTATTATTACAAGAGTAGGTATAGGTGTAGGCATAAAAGTTATAATTTGTATTTTGAAGTTGTAAAATAAAAGTAACTTTACTTATTTACTTATAGTATGTTATATATATTGTTTTGATATTAATCCATAATTATGATATATACTACCACATATTTTAAAATTTTGTATTGGTAAAGATAGTAATGTTAATATATAGTTTAACATAAGAAAAAATGAACTATTAAGTTTGTTTTCAATTTTGATATATGATATATGTTTGCAAATTCAATTTTTGTATATAATGATGTATATTTATTTTGTTATTTATCTTTAAATTTATATATTAAATATTTAGTATTTAAAAGATAATTTATTTATTATTTGGTATACTTAATACTAAAATAAATATAACTAAAATATAATTATCTTTTATTTTATTTATAATTTATAACATAGTTTATTTATTATTTGGTATACATAATACTAAACTATTAAATTTAATTTTAATTGTACTATATATTGTATTAAATATAGTAGATAAATTGTACTTCTATAAAGATAAATAAAATATAATTAAACTATTAAAGTTAATATATTGTATATGTCTGCAAATGTATTTATATATTTAATTGTATATTTATTTAGATACTTATCTTTTAATTTATTAATTGTGTTTTTTTTACTTATAAGGTAAAATATTTCATCTCTGGCACTAAATTTATTCTTAATTATACAATACATTGTCTTAAATATAGTAGATATAAATGTTCTTCCCTAAATTTAATTAAAATATAACAGATATTATATATATGTATAGAAGATAATATATCAATATATACACATATATACCCTTTAGATATTTACCTTTTATTTTCTTATGTTTATTACATATTAGATAATTTACTTAATTTTAATTGTACTGCACATTATATTAAATATAGTAATAAATATAAATAAAATGTAATAGATATTTTATATATGTATTATTATTATATACATGTAATTGCCCTTTATACATTCTACAAATAATTTACATGATATATATTTTGTATTAAATTAATGATTTTAATATTCCATACTGATATAAAAATAATATATGAATACATAATGGGCATATACATATATCTATATAGTAATATAATATATCTTTGTATAAAAATATATAATATTTATTATATTTTATTCATATTAATGGAACTACATTTTATGTTTATGTATAATTATCTAAATAGAGATATATCATTACAAACAAAAATAAATACATGAATACATTTGCAAACATATATAATATATTACAATTAACCATTATAACAATGAACTTCATAGTTTAATATTATGTGTATCTTATACACAAATAAATATTTCTTATTTTTAACTATATATTATCATTGATTATCTTTACTAATAGTAGTGTATTTATAGATAAATATATATTACTTAGATTATATTTGATATTTCACCACTAATTTATATAAAATAATATTTGGTATTTAGACATTGTATTTTAGAATTTTATATAGGAAAGTATATGAAAATGAAATATATTAAACTATAATAATTTACTAGTGTATAGTTGTATTTATAGAAAAATAATTAAAAAATTATTATTACTTAGATTAATATTTGAAATTTTATAAATAAATTTTATTATATATTCTGTATTTAAACATTATTCAAGTATTTTATATTGATATACATTATAGACAAAAATAATATATGAATACATTTATGGGCATTTACACATATATAAATAATAAATTAAAACATAAATATCTAAAAGGAATTTACATATATTATAAATTTGTTACATTTACTTATATTTATGGATGTACATTTTATCTACTATATTTTATATTAATGTATAGTACAACTAATAATGAATAAATAATAAATTAATTAAAAGAAGAATATCTAAAGGGCAATTAAAAGTATATATTACTATATTATATTTT
The DNA here is from genome assembly GCA_019321725.1 of Paulownia fortunei. Taxonomy (NCBI): domain Eukaryota; kingdom Viridiplantae; phylum Streptophyta; class Magnoliopsida; order Lamiales; family Paulowniaceae; genus Paulownia; species Paulownia fortunei. Next base: position 11,761,153 of record CM033122.1, on the reverse strand, counting down.
ATACATATATATAATATCAATAACATTTTATTTATATTTATGATAATATTTAATATAATGTGTCGTACAATTAAAATTAAATAAATTATAACATAAATAATAAACATACAACAATAAAAGATTAATATCTAAAGGGCATTTACATATATATATATATATTGATATATTATCTTTTATACATATATATACTATATAAATATTTATTTATATATAAGATACACAACATATTAAACTATTAAGTTCATTGTTATCATTGTTAATTGTAATATACTATGTATTCATGTATTTATGTTAATTAACATACTATGTATTCATGTATTTATGTTTTTATATAATGATCTATCTCTATACAGATATTTATACATAATGATAAAATCTACTTCCACTAATATAATTAAAATATAATAAAGATTATATATTTATTTTGAAAAATATACTATATTATTATATTAATATATGTATATACCTATTATGCAGTCATATATTTATTTTTACAATAGTATAAAATATTAAAATTATTATTTTTAAACAAAATATATGTTATGTAATTTATTTGTAGAATTTCAAATAGATGTTTATCTATAAATACAATTGTACACTTGTAAATTAAACTTTAATATATTCCATATTCATATACTTTGTTATAAAATATTTAAGTACAATGTTTAAATACCTAATATTATTTTATATAAATTAATAGTAGAATTTTTTAAATATTAAGCCATGTAATATATATTACCTATAGATACAATATTGTATTAACAATGATAGTAACTGATAATATATAGTTAAATTTAAGAAAAGTTTATTTATATATGTATTTAAATCTTTCGATAGTTTAGTTATACATGATAAAACATAATAAGACTATGTAATATTATATTAACAAAGATAATTTATGACATATACTACAACATATTATACCATATTATATTAGTGAAGATAATAAATGATAATTTATATTTTATTATGAGAGAAATTAAACTATTAAATACAATTTTAATTCTAATATGTTATATATGTTTGTAACTATATTTATATATTTGTTTTTGTGTATAAAATTTATATATGCAAATACTCAAAAATGTATTCATATATTTATTTTTGAATAATGTATGTCAATATAAAACACTAGAATAATATTCAAATAATAAATAAATATTTTATATAAATTATTTTTAGAATTTCAAATATTAAGCTAAGTAATATTATACACTACAATATATTATACACTATTATATTACTGAAGATAATAAATGATAATTTATATTTTATTATGAGAGAAATTAAACTATTAAATTTATTTTTAATTGTAATATGTTATATATGTTTGCAATTGTATTTATACTTTTGTTTATATATATATATGCAAGTCCTCAAAAATATATTCATTTATTTGTTTGTGAATAATGTATGTCAATATAAAATATTAGAATGATATTCAAATAATAAATATATATTTTATATAAATTATTTCTAGAAATTATAATATTAAGCTAAGTAATAATATTTCTTTAGATGTTTATCAACAAATACAACACAAAAATACCAAATATTATTTTATATAAGTTAATAGAAGACTTTCAAATATTAAGCAAAAGTAATATGTATTGTTTAGATATTTATCCATAAATATAATATACACTACAACATATAAGTATATATATTAACGTATAACTCTTATTAATAATCAAAAGATGTTGACATTTATTATTATTTATTTTTATTTTTATTTTTTAATAGGTTAGGATCCCTAATTAATTGTTATAACTCCTAAAAAATAATATAAAATATACAATTAACTACTTATGGTTAATATTTCATGACTATGTAAATCACTTTATTAGACTCTATTATTATAAGAGTAGGTATAGGTATAGGAATAAGGGTTATAATTTGTATTTTGAAGTTATAAAATAAAAGTAATTTAACTTATTTATTTATAGTATGTTTTATTTTAAAAATTAGGCTAAGTAATATATCTTGTTTAGATATTTATCTATAATTATGATATACACTACCAACATATTATACACTTTTGTATTAGTAAAGATAATAATGTTAAAATATAGATTTCTATAAGAAAAATTGAACTATTAAGTTCGTTATGAATTGTAATATATTATATATGTTTGCAAATGTATTTATATATTTATTTTTGTGTATAATGATGTATAATTTTTTTTATATTTATCTTTTAATTTATTTATTAATTATTTAGTTTTTATAAGATAGTTTATTTATTATTTGGTATACATTATCCTAAAATGAAAATAAATAAAATATAGTTATCTGTTCTTTTATTTATTATTTGGTATACCTAATACTAAACTGTTAAATTCAATTTTATTTGTACTATACATTGTATTAAATATAGTGGAAAAAATGTAATTCCATAAATATAAAATAAATACAATTAAACTATTAAAGATAATATATTATATATGTTTGCAATGTATTTATATATTTATTTTGGTGTGCAATGATATATAATTATTTTGATACATAACTTTTAAATTATTTATTATTTATTTGTTATTTATAAGGTAAAGTATTTAATATCTTGTATTAAATTCATTCTTAATTGTACTATACATTGAATTAAATTTAGTACAAAAAAATATTCTTCCATAAAGTTAATTAAAATGTATTATATATTATATATATGTATAAAAGATAATATATCAATATATATATGTAAATGACCTTTAGATATTTATCTTTAAATTTTTGTATGTTTATTGTTTATATGATAATTTATTTAATTTTAATTGTACTACACATTATATTAAATATAGAAATAAATATAAATAAAATGTAATAGATATTATGTAAATGTATAAAATATAACAAGTAATATATACATGTAATTGCCCTTTAGATATTCTTCTTTTAAATTAATTTTTATTCATTATTAATTGTGCTATACATTAATTTAAAATATAGTACATAAAAAGTACTTCCATAAATATAAATAAAATGTAATAAATTTATAATATATATATATCATTATATATGTAAATATCCTTTAGATATTTATCTTTTAATTTATTATTTGTGTATATGTAAATGCCCATAAATGTATTTGTATATTAATTTTGTTTGTAATGTAAATCAATATAAAATGCTAAAATAATGTTTAAATACAACTATGTAATATAAGTTATTTCTAAAATTTCAAATATTAAGCAAACTAATAATATTTCTTTAGATATTTTTCTCTAAATACAACTATACACTAGTAATTTCATAAAGTTTAATATATTTCATATTCTAAAATACAATGTCTAAATACCAAATAATATCTTGTATAAATTAATAGTAAAATTTCAAATATTTAGCTAAGTAATATATATATATATATATCTATAAATACAGTATTATTAGCAAAGATAATAAATGATAGAATATAGTTAAAAGTTAGAAATATTTATTTCTATATAAGATACACATAATATTAAACTATTACGTTAATTGTCACCATTGTTAATTGTAATATAATATATATGTTTGCAAATGTATTCATTTATTTATTTTTGTTTATAACGATAAATCTCTATATAGATATTTATAGATAAAGATAAAATGTACCTCCACTAATGTAAAAAAATAATAATAAATATTATATATTTTTTTAATAAAATATACTATATTAATATATATATAGATATGTATATGCCCATTATGTAGTCATATATTTATTTTTAAATCAGTATAAAATATTAAAATCATTATTTTAATATAAAATATATATTATGTAAATTATTTGTAGAATTTTTAATAAATGTTTATCAATAAATACAACTATACACTAGTGAATTAAACTTTATTATATTCCATATTCACATACTTTCATATAAAATATTTAAATACAAATTTTAAATACCTAATATTATTTTATATAAATTAATAGAAGAAGTTTTTAAACATTAAGCCATGTAATATATAATGTTTAGATATTTACCTATAGATACAATATATACTATAACGTATTCATACACTATTGTATTAACAATGTTAATAAATAATAATTTATAGTTAAATTTAAGAAAAAATTATTTATATATGTATTTATTTCTTTAGATAGTTTAGTTATATATGATAAAACATAATAACACTATGAAGTATTATATTAACAAAGATAATTTCTGACATACACTACAACATATTATACATATTATATTAGTGAAGATAATAAACGATAATTTATATTTTATTATGCAAAAAATTAAATTATTAAATTAACTTTTAATTGTAATATGTCATATATGTTTGCAATTGTATTTATATATTTGTTTTTGTGTATAAAATATATATATATATATGCAAATACTCAAAAATGTATTCATATATTTATTTTTGAATAATGTATGTCAATATAAAATATTAGAATAACATTCAAATAATAAATATATTATATAAATTATTTCTAGAATTTCAAATATTAAGCTAAGTAATAATTTTTCTTTAGATGTTTATCCACAATTAAAAAACAAAAATACCAAATATTATTTAATCTAAATTAAAAGAAATCTTTCCAATATTATCCACAAATACGATATACACCAGAACATATAAGTATATACATTAACATATAACTACTATTAATAATCAAAAGACGTTGGCATTTGTTATTATTTATTTCAATATTTTTCAATATGTCTGGATCCCTAAATAATATTAAATATATAATTAACTACTTATGGTTAATATTTCCTGACTATGTAAATCACCTAATAAAGTGACTATGTATGTCACTTTATTAGGAATAAGGGTTATAATTTGTATTTTGAAGTTATAAAATAAAAGTAATTTAACTTATTTATTTATAGTATGTTTTATTTTAAAAATTAGGCTAAGTAATATAAAAATTAGGCTAAGTAATATATCTTGTTTAGATATTTATCTATAATTATGATATACACTACCAACATATTATACACTTTTGTATTAGTAAAGATAATAATGTTAATATATAGATTTCTATAAGAAAAATTGAACTATTAAGTTCGTTATGAATTGTAATATATTATATACGTTTGAAAATATATTTATATATTTATTTTTGTGTATAATGATGTATATTTATTTTGATATTTATCTTTTAATTTACTAATTATTTGGTATACATAAAACTAAAATTTAATTATCTTTTAATTTATTTGTTATTTACAAGATAGTTTATTTATTATTTAGTATACATAATATTAAACTGTTAAATTTAGTTTTAATTGTATTATGCATAGTATTAAATATAGTAGATCAAATGTACTTTCATAAATATAAATAAATTATAATTAAACCATTAAAGTTAATATATTATATATGTTTGTAAATGTATTTATATATTTATTTTGGTGTACAATGATATATTTAGTGATATATTTATTTTTAATTTATTAATTATATATTTATTATTTAAAAGGTAAAATATAAAATATCTAGTATTAAATTCGTTCTTAATTTTATTATACATTGCATAGTAGATAAAAATGTTCTTCCTTAAATTTAATTAAAAAATAAGAGTTATTATATATATGTATAAAATATAATATATTAATATATATTTTGTTAATTATTTAGTTTTTATAAGATAGTTTATTTATTATTTGGTACACATTATACTAAAATGAAAATAAATAAAATCTAATTATCTTTTCTTTTATTTATTATTTTGTACATAATACTAAACTGTTAAATTGAATTTTAATTGTGTTGTACACTGTATTAAATATAGTGGATAAAATGTAATAACACAAATATAAATAAAACACATTTAAACAATTAAAGTTAATATATTATATATGTTTGCAATGTATTCATATATTTGTTTTGGTGTGCAATGATATATAATTATTTAGATTCATAACTTTTAAATTATTTGTTATATATTTGTTATTTATAAGGTAATTTATTTAATATCTGGTATTACATTCATTCTTAATTGTCCTATACATTGAATTAAATTTAGTATAAAGAATATTCTTCCATAAATTTAATTAAAATATATTATATATTATATATATATGTATAAAAGATAATATATCAATATATATATATATAAATGACCTTTAGATATTTATCTTTTAATTTTTTGTATGTTTATTGTTTATGTGATAATTTATTTAATTTTAATTGTACTACACATTATATTAAATATAGTAATAAATATAAATAAAATGTAATAGATATTATATAAATGTATAAAATATAACATATTAATATATACATGTAATTGCCCTTTAGATATTCTTCTTTTAAATTAATTATTATTCATTATTAGTTGTGCTATACATTAATTTAAAATATAGTACAAAAAATGTACTTCAATAAATATAAATAAATTGTAATAAATTTATAATATAAATATCTATATATATGTAAATATCCTTTAGATATTTATCTTTCAATGTATTATTTGTGTATATGTAAATGCCCATAAATCTATTTGTATATTATTTTTGTTTATAATGTAAATTAATATAAAATGCTAGAATAATGTTTAAATACAAATATATAATATAAGTTATTTCTAAAATTTCAAATATCAGGCGAAGTAATAATATTTCGTTAGATATTTATCTCTAAATAAAACCATACATTAGTAATTTCATAAAGTTTAATATAATTCATATTCATATACTTTCATATATAAAATTCTTAGATACAATGTCTAAATACCAAATAATATCTTGTATAAATTAATAGTAAAATTTCAAATATTTAGCTAAGTAATATATATATATATATCTATAAATACAATATTATTAGCAAAGATTATAAATGATAGTATATAGTTAAAAATCAGAAATATTTATTTATATATAAGATACACATAATATTAAACTATTAAGTCCATTGTCACCATTGTTAATTGTAATATATTATATATGTTTGCAAATGTATTCATTTATTTATTTTTGTTTATAATGATAAATCTCTATATAGATATTTATAAATAAAGATAAAATGTACATCCACTAATATAAATAAAATATATTAAATATTATATATCCTTTTATAAGATATACTATATTAATATATAGATATATGTATATGCCCATTATGTAGTCATATATTTATTTTTAAATCAGTATAAAATATTAAAATCATTATTTTAATACAAAATATATATTATGTAAATTATTTGTAGAAATTTTAATAAATGTTTATCTATAAATACAACTATCCACTAGTGAATTAAACTTTGTTACATTCCATATTCACATACTTTCATATAAAATATTTAAATACAAAGTTTAAATACCTAATATTATTTTATATAAATTAATAGTAGAATTTTTTAAATATTAAGCCATGTAATATATAATGTTTAGATATTTACCTATAGATACAATATATACTATAACATATTCATACACTATTGTATTAACAATGAAAATAAATGATAATATATAGTTAAATTGAAAAAAAGTTTATTTATATATGTATTTATTTCTTTAGATAGTTTAGTTATATATGGTAAAACATAATAAGACTATGTAGTATTATATTAACGAAGATAATTTTTGACATACAATACAACATATTATGCACTATTATATTTGTGAAGATAATAAATGATAATTTATATTTTATTATGAGCAAAATTATTATTAAATTAACTTTTAATTGTAATATGTTATATATGTTTGCAACTATATTTATATATTTGTTTTTGTGTATAATATATATATATATATGTATATATATGCAAATACTCAAAAAGGAACTCATATATTTATTTTTTAATAATGTATGTCAATATAAAATATTAGAATAATATTCAAATAATAAATATATTTTATATAAATTATTTATAAAATTTCAAATATTAAGCTAAGTAATAATATTTATTTAGATGTTTATCCACAAATACAAAACAAAAATACCAAATATTATTTAATCTAAATTAATAGAAAACTTTCCAAAATTAAGCAAAAGTAATATATATTGTTTAGATATTTATCCACAAATACAATATACACTACAACATATAAGTATATACATTAACATCTAACTACTATTAATAATCAAAAGACATTGACATTTGTTATTATTTATTTTAATATTTTTTAATATGTTAGGATCCCTAATTAATTGTTATAACTCCTAAAAAATAATATTCAATATATAATTAACTACGTATGGTTATTTCATGACTATGTAAATCACTTTATTAGACTCTATTATTATAAGAGTAGGTATAGGTATAGGAATAAGGGTAACAATTTGTATTTTGAAGTTATAAAATAAAAGTAATTTAACTTATTTATTTAAAGTATATTTTATTTTAAAAATTAGGCTAAGTAATATATCTTGTTTAGATATTTATCTATAATTATGATATACACTACCAACATATTATACACTTTTGTATTAGTAAAGATAATAATGTTAATATATAGATTTCTATAAGAAAAATTGAACTATTAAGTTCGTTATGAATTGTAATATATTATATATGTTTGCAAATGTATTTATATATTTATTTTTGTGTATAATGATTTATATTTACTTCGTTCTTTATCTTTTAATTTATTTATTAATTATTTAGTTTTTATAAGATAGTTTATTTATTATTTGGTATACATTATACTTAAATGAAAATAATTAAAATGTAATTATCTTTTCTTTTATTTATTATTCTTAAGATAGTTTATGTATTATTTTGTACATAATACTAAACTGTTAAATTGAATTTTAATTGTGTTGTACATTGAATTAAATATAGTGGATAAAATGTAATTCCATAAATATAAATAAAACACATTTAAACTATTAAAGTTAATATGTTATATATGTTTGCAATGTATTTATGTATTTGTTTTGGTGTGCAATGATATAGAATTATTCAGATACATAACTTTTAAATTATTTATTATATATTTGTTATTTATAAGGTAAATTATTTAATAACTGGTATTAAATTCATTCTTAATTGCACTATACATTGAATTAAATATAGTATAAAAAATATTCTTCCATAAATTAATTAAAATATATTATATATTATATATATGTATAAAAGATAATATATCAATATATATATGTAAATGACCTTTAGATATTTATCTTTAATATTTTGTAACTTTATTGTTTATATGATAATTTCTTTAATTTAACTGTACTACACATTATATTAAATATAGAAATAAATATAAATAAAATATAATAGATATTATATAAATGTATAAAATATAACATATTAATATATACATGTAATTTCCCTTTAGGTATTCTTCTTTTAATTTAATTATTATTTATTCATTATGAATTGTGCTATACATTAATTTAAAATATAGTACATAAAATGTACTTCCATAAATATAAATAAAATGTAATAAATTTATAATATATATATCTTTATATATGTAAATATCCTTTAGATATTTATCTTTTAATGTATTATTTGTGTATATGTAAATCAATATATAATGCTTGAATAATGTTTAAATACAAATATATAATATAAGTTATTTCTAAAATTTCAAATATAAGCGAAGTAATAATATTTCTTTAGATATTTATCTGTAAATACAACTATACACTAGTAATTTCATAAAGTTTAATATATTTCATATTCATATACTTTCATATATAAAATTCTAAAATACAATGTCTAAATTCCAAAATTTCAAATATTTAGCTAAGTAATATATATATATATATATATATATAAATACAGTATTATTTGTAAAGATAATAAATGATAGTACATAGTGAAAAATTAGAAATATTTATTTATATATAAGTTACACATAATATTAAACTATTAAGTTCATTATCACCATTCTTAATTGTAATATATTATATATGTTTGCAAATGTATTCATTTATTTATTTTTGTTTATAATGATATATCTCTATGTAGATATTTATAGATAAATATAAAATGTACCTCCACTAAAATAAATAAAATATAAGAAATATTATATATTTTTTTATAAAATATACTATATTAATATATAGATATATGTATATGCCCATTATGTAGTCATATATTTATTTTTAAATTTGTATAAAATATTAAAATCATTATTTTAATACAAAATATATATTATGTAAATTATTTGTAGAATTTTTAATAAATGTTTATCTGTAAATACAACTATACACTAGTGAATTAAACTTTATTATATTCCATATTAACATACTTTCATAAAAAATATTTAAATACAAGGTTTAAATACCTAATATTATTTTATATAAATTAATAGTAGAATTTTTTAAATATTAAGCCATGTAATATATAATGTTTAGATATTTACCTATAGATACAATATATACTATAACGTACTCATACACTATTGTATAAACAATGATAATAAATGATAATATATAGTTAAATTTAAGAAAAGTTTATTTATATATGTATTTATTTCTTTAGATAGTTTAGTTATATATGATAAAACATAATAAGACTATGTAGTATTATATTAACAAAGATAATTTCTGACATACACTACAACATATCATACATATTATATTAGTTAAGATAATAAACGATAATTTATATTTTATTATGCAAAAAATTAAATTATTAAATTAACTTTTAATTGTAATATGTTATATATGTTTGCAACTGTATTTATATATTTGTTTTTGTGTATAAAATATATATATGCAAAAACTCAAAAATGTATTCATATATTTATTTTTTAATAATGCATATCAATATAAAAATACTAGAATGATGTTCAAATACAATATATGTTTTATATAAATTATTTCTAGAATTTCAAATATTAAGCTAAGTAATAATATTTCTTTAGATATTTATCTACAAATACAAAACTAAAATACCAAATATTATTTGATATAAATTACTAAAAGACTTTAAATTATTACGCTAAAGTAATATATATTGTTTAGATATTTATCCATAAATACAATATACACCACAACATAAGAGTATATATATGTATGTTAACGTAAAATTACTATTAATAAAGAAAAGACGTTGACATTTATCATTATTTATTCTTATTTTTTTATTGATGTTAGGATTCCTAATTAATTGTTATAACTCTAAAAAAATATTATTAAATATATAACTAACTACATATGGTTAATGTTTTGTGACTATGTAAATCACTTTATTAGACTCTATTATTACAATAGTTAGTATAGGTATAGGAAAAAGAGTTATAATTTGTATTTTGAAGTTATAAAATAAAAGTAACTTTACTTAATTATTTATAGTATGTTGTATTTTAAAAATTAGGCCAAGTAATATATCTTGTTTAGTTATATGTCTATAATTATGATATACACAACCAACATACTATACACTTTTGTATTGGTAAAGATAATAATGTTAATATATAGTTTTCTAGAAGAAAAGTTGAACTATTAATTTCGTTATTAATTGTATTATATTATATATATTTGCAAATGTATTTATATATTTATTTTTGTGAAAAATGATGTATATATTTATCTTTTAATTTATTCATTAATTATTTAGTTTTTATAAGATAGTTTATCTAATAATTTGTATACATTATGCTAAATGAAAAAAAAAAGAAAATGTAATTTTCTTTATTATTTTTAAGATAGTTTATTTGTTATTTGGTATAATACTAAACTGTTAAATTCAATTTTATTTGTACTATACTGCTCCCTGCCATCCAGTGCAGCTCGAGCACCTTGTTCGAGCTGTATTCTTCCACTGACAGTAGCTCGAGCTACTCCGTGTTGCCTAGCACAACTCGAGCGTACTCGAGCTGCTTGGTTCTACTCATAGCTCGAGCATGCTCGAGCTGCCTTGCTTCTCCTACAGCTCGAGCGTGCTCGAGCTGTTTTCTCTCCCCCTCAGCTCGAGCAACTATCCTGAGTGTGTTAGTGAACCTTGGGAGAATGAAGAATAGAGTGACTCACACCAAATGTCTTATAGTTTGAGCGAGGGTGGTTCTCCTGCGGAGTTTGTTAGGTTTGAAGTAGAGGAAGAGGACCCTGCTCCTTATAGTAGGGATGCTTCATCTGAGGTATTAGGTTCTTTTTTTGTAAGTCAAATTCATCTAATTCATAGTCGAGTCATGGATGTTGAAAATTATGATACTATCTTAAGTGTTAGAAATCTCAAAATACTTCATAAAAAATTATCTTTATCTACTCGTCATAAGTTTGTTCTTCTACTTATCGGTCAAAGAATCATATCTCCCCCCATCGGGATACTTCATAGCCTATATCGCTCAATTCATTTGTGGATTCAGTATTCCTCCCAAACCCTTCCCAGTTGAGGTGCTCCGTAGTGTGGGATTATGTCTAAGTTAGCTTACCCTAAACACTTTGATGTATTTTGAAGGATTTTGTCATCAATTAGAAGAATTTCATCTCTCTGTTTCCAGTTTTCATACTTTATTTGGAGTTCGAAAGGTACCCAATGAGTCCTACTTTTATTTTTATGCTCGTAGTGGGTGCAAATTTTTAGGTGGATGTTCTTCATCTTGAGGCCCTTGGAAAGAAAGATTATTTTATGTAAGAGATGATGATTGGGGGTTTCCTACTGCGTGGAGTAGTTCTCCATTGAAAGTTCATCTTGGGGAAGTACATCATAACCTCAAGTTTCAATTTATTGCAACTGGGGTTATTTGACACTTTGTTTGATGTTGGGTGTTTATTTCCTGTCGGTATAAACTCTTTTTCTTGTACATATTTTGGTATGCTTGTTGATTTTTTTCATGTTTTCTCCTTTTTTTTGTCTTTGATATATTTTCCTTGTGGATTTTTTTTTACAGGTAAGAGGGTTGATTTGTCTTCCATTCATTCACGTCGCTTTCAAGGTTCTGTTTCAGGCTCTTCATGCCTTCTGTCTGGTAGGAATGCTCTCAATGTTCCATTTGGTAAAGTTGAGAGGGTCGACACAGAGAGGACTACTCAAGGTAGAGATGGAGGTGGAGTCAGGCCACCACCAACTATTCCTTCTCCTCCCCCTCGTACTGGAGGCAAGCGTAGATTGGCTTCACGTGATTTGGGGTACTCCTCCAAGATCCTGGGGGATGTGGTTCAAAAAGATGTAGGATTTTGTCACTTATATCTGCGCCTCGCCAATGGGCGGGAAAGGGTTTATTTGGCTATGGATTGAATCAAGTGGAGAGTGTTGAGTCATTTTGGGATAATAGTGACTTGGAACTAAGGTGAACTAAGACTCGGAGTCTTGTGAACAAGTATGATATTGACAGGCTTAGCGTGAAGTCAGATGGGGTTATTACTGGTGCACTAGTTAGGGAGTTTGCCCGAGTAAGTATTTACCATATCTTCTTTTGTTATTATTATTGCTATAGTTTTGTTAGTATTTTTAATATTATTTTTTGTGATTCCACAGTGTGTGAATTTAGTGACCATTTTGACGGAGCATGCAAAGAGTTATAAAGAATCTTCTAACTTCTTTGAGGATGCTGGTAAGGCGAGTACTGAAGAGCTAGCTAAGATGGCGGATAAGTTGAAGAATGTGAAGCGAGAGAATAAGAAACTAAATGAAAACTTCAAAGCCTTATAAGAGAAGTATGACCTTGAAGTTGCTAGTGGAAGAAGTTTTTGAATTCAAAAATGGGAAAAGCTCTGATTGTTGAGGTTGAAAAGAGAGGTGTCACTGTCTTTCAGTTATCGGATGCCTTTGTAGAAGCTATGATGCAGCGGGCATTGAGTGTTTATGATGATATCATTCACTGTAGGCGTATGCTTTGAGAGTCTGGTAGGGTCAGTAAGGAATAGTCATGTTGATTGAGCCTCGAGTTCCAGATCTAGAAGGAGTGAAGATTCAACCGCAGTTGTTGCTGTTATAGATGCGGGTGAGGTGCCTAGTGAATGAGGTTCTACTACAAAGGTTGTGGATGCCTCTTAGAGCTAACTTTGTTGTTTTCAAGAAGTGATCTTTTCTATTTTGCTTGATGATGTAGGATATTATTTATTTGGCATGTATGTCGTATCTTTAGACCAAGTTGTTGATCTTCGCACTTTGTAGTGTTAACTTCTTGCATTGACATTTATTGCTTAGTTGGAATTTGAAATACTTGTTATATTTATCTTTATTTTTTCTCATTCTTGGTACAAATAAAACATAATAAATATTATGCATTTTTGTATAAAATATATTATATTAATATATAGATATATGTATATGCCCATTATGTATTCATATATTTATTTTTATATCTGTATAAAATATTAAAATCATTATTTTAATAAGAAATATATATTATGTAAATTATTTGTAGAATTTCTAATAGTTGTTTATACTTTCATATAAAATACTTAAATACAATGTTTAAATACCTAATATTATTTTACATAAATTAATATTAGAATTTTAATATTAAGCCATGTAATATATATTGTTTAGATATTTACCTATAAATATAATATACACTATAACGTATTATATACTATCGCATTAGCAAAGATAATAAATGATAATATATAGTTTAATTTCAAAAAAGTTTATTTATATTTATTTACTTGTTTAGATAATTAGTTATATATGATAAAACATAATAAGATTATATATTATTATATTAACAAAGATAATTCATGACATACACTACAACATATTATACACTATTATATTAGTGAAGATAATAAAAGATAATTTCTATTTTATTATGAGAAAAATTAAACTATTAACTTCATATGTAATTGTAATATGTTATGTATGTTTGCAACTGTATTTATATATTTATTTTTGTGTATAAAATATATTTATGTAAATACTCAAAAAATGTATTCATATATTTATTTTTGAATAATGTATGTTAATACAAAATACTAGAATAATATTCAAATAAAATATATTTTCTATAAATTATTTCTAGAATTTCAAATATTAAGCTAAGTAATAATATTTCTTTAGATGTTTATCAACAAATACAAAACAAAAATACCATATATTATTTTATCAAATTGAATAGAAGACTTTCACATATTAAGCTAAAGTAATATATATTGTTTAGATATTTATCCATAAATACAATATACACTACAACATATAAGCATATATATATATATATTAACGTATAACTACTATTAATAATCGAAAGACATTGACATTTATTTTTATTTTTTAATATGTTAGGATCCCTAATTAATTGTTATAACTCCCAAAAAATAATATTAAATATATAATTAACTACTTATGGTTAATATTTCATGACTATGCAAATCACTTTATTAGACTCTACTATTATAAGAGTAGGTATATGTATAGGAATAAGAGTTGTAATTTGTATTTTAGTTATAAAATAAAAGTAATTTGACTTATTTATTGTAGTATGTTATAATTTAAAAATTAGGCTAAGTAATATATATTGTTTAGATAATACACTACCAACATATTATACACTTTTGTATTGGTAAAGATAATAATGTTAATATATAGTTTTCTATAAGAAAAATTGAACTATTAAGTTTGTTATTAATTACAATATATTATATATGTTTGAAAATGTATTTATATTTTTTTTATGTATAATGATGTATATTTATTTAGATATTTATATTTTATTTTAATTATTAATTAATTAGTTTTTATTAGATAGTTTATTTATTATTTGGTATATTTTATACTAAAATAAAAATAAATAAAATGTAATTATCTTTTATTTTAATTATTATTTTTAATATAGTTTATTTTGGTGTACAATGATATATAATTTTTTATATATTTATCTATTAATTAATTTATTATTTATTTGTTATTTATGAGGTAAATTATTTAATATCTGGTATTAAATTCATTTTTAATTGTACTTTAAGGTTGCAAACCCAAGTGCAAGTTGTATTAAGTAATAAATTTCTCGTGAGTTCGAGGTCGATCCAAAGAGAAGTTGTTTGAAGAATTCATGATTATAATTAAAAAAAAAATAGGATTTATGTGATTCAAAATATATGAAAAATTAATGTATGCTGTAACTAAAGTAATAAAAGTATTGAGGATTAGAGATCCACTTTTAAATTTTGGATAGAGAAACGGTTATTTATTCTTTTTACCTCTCTTAATTGCCACTATTAGAATCCATACATATTGAAAGTTTCAATGGGAAGATATTATCAAA
>CM033122.1:11664955-11744998 GCA_019321725.1 Paulownia fortunei | reverse complement strand
CTAGCCAAGTTGGTTCTTAGGTTCATACATTCTGGGATAGGTATGCAATGAAAATTTTAAAAATTTAAACATGCATATTCAAACATATACATGCAGTCTCAAAAAATCGATACTATTGATCGGTATGTTCTAATTTACTTGCTTAAAAAAATAAACAACAATGTTTTGCGAATCAATACCTAAAAGCACTTTTGCTGCAGTAGGAATGAAGTAATTCAAATTGCTAAGCCCAGATGCAAAACTAGTTTGCAACAAATACAACCGTCTTTTCTCTAAACGTATCCACACTCTAAGTAAGTCCACAATCGAAGATTCTTGCTAGTGAATAAATATTCTTTATTTTCAATCTAACTTTAGGAGTACAATTTTTTCTTTAAAACAACTTATGTTTAAAGAATAAAATTAAATAAAAAAGGATTGCAACCAACTTCATGAAAGAAGAAAAATAAAAAGAGAGATAATAGAGAGAGGGAGGGTGTGATACCCGAGCCTCTCACTACTCACCTAGCTAAATATAATTCATGTATTACATGTTAATTGCATGTTATTTGCATTTATACTGATATTGTATAATTTATTTTATTTTATACGATATTCTTAATTATTAAACTTAATTTTGAAGCTCTGGCACGGTATTGATTATCGAATCCTCTAACCTAAATAGTCAATTCTACATTGGGATAAAATAAAATTAAGTATCAATATGATGAATATTACTAGGTTACATATTATAATTTTAGAAGTGTTAAATATGTCACTATTAAGTTTATACGGTTTAATTTGATTTGATTAAGTTATTTCAAAATTATATATTTGTAAATTATATATTTGGGATATTAGACATGATATTGTATGATTTAAATATTATATTACAAGGTTCATATGTGTATGTGATTATAGAAATGCAAATTAGACGGTTATACAAGAATCAGTGGTTTATCGAGTGAAAAATCGAATGAACGGTTAGGAAATTAATATAGAAATTACCTATGAAATTGAATGGTGATTAAGATAGATTACAACCAAGTAAAAATACATTGAAACACACTTGATTAGGGCTGCATAAGGTGAGTAAAAATTAGTTTTAACCACAACTTGCTACCTCATGCTTTCTTATTAAGCTTAAGCAAGCATCTCAAGCTAACACCTCAAACCCTTCACCCTTAAGCCAAGACCAGACCTTATTTTCAGCCATTTTTTGCTTCTAAAAACACACATTGAGGTCTCCAAGTACTTCAAAGTGATCCCATTTGAAATAAAATCTAAAAAAAAAACAAAGGAGAAATGATAACAATCAACTTGAACCTCAAAATCTGCATATGTGAGAATTTTTTACTGTTTTGGCTATGATTTTCTAATTTTTGAAGGATTTATGATTTATTAATCTTTTAATATTGTTTATAAATATGTTAAAATATTATTTGTTGGGTCATGGTGCACAAAAGAAGGATTTTTTATTGCAAATACATAGTAGAAATTACTTATAACAGAAATTATTACCTCGTTGTTTTGTTGTCTTTAAGGCTTCATCTATGCATTAAATATTAAATAAAACCTATAATTATCAGCATAAATGAGTTTATATATCAGTTAAGATTATTGGAAAGAATTTTCATAGGTTAAAAATTGGAATAGGGCGTGTTATTGAAGATGTACTCAAAACTATCACAATTGAATTACAGATTTTATGTCGTGTGATTTACAGATTTTGTGTCGTGTGAAGGAGACTAGTTTTGCAGCATTATATCTATTAGTTTTGGCAAGTATATGACCTGATTGCCTCTATGTACATGTTATCTAATGGTGATAAAATTTCGGGAGTGATTGAATGTGTTTAAGGGTGTCAAAATGACCAATGTCATGAAGTGCTCAAAAATGTCAAGAATAAAAATCCTGTTATAGTGAGCTAAAGTTTTAAACTATTTTAACTGTAAAAGTATAAATAGTCAAGGTTTTTAGCGCACGAACATGACTTTTCAATATAAATACAAAGTCAAAACAAAGCTTATAACTTGAGAGGCAAATAAATTGATTTAAATAATTTTTATGTCTATTTATTTATTCTCATCGTTAGAGACAATTTAGTAGATTTAAAAGATTTAATTATTGAAATAGTTTTCCAAATTTTATGAAATATAATTTAAAAGCATATACTAAATTATACTAGCACATTAACTCAAAAATAGATAATATTTTAAAATTTTAAAATCCAAGAATAAACAATAAAATAAAAAATAATACGAAAATCAATAATGTTTATTGAATATTTTAAAAATATATATTTTCTTTTCTTAGATTGTATTTGGTTGAAATATATAATTAAATTAACTTTAAAATATTGAACTATAATAATTAAAGTTTTAAAATATTTTAAATGTAAAAGTATAAATAGTAAAGGTTTTTAGCGCACGAACATGACTTTTTAATATAAATACAAAGTCAAAACAAAACTTATAAATTGAGAGCAAGACTAACAACAGTACTTTGTTTTCTTTTTGTCTTCATTTTTATTGTTATTTTTCTAGGCAAATAAATTAATTTAAATAATTTTTATGTCTATTTATTTATTCTCATCGTTAGAGGTAATTTAGTAGATTTAAAAGATTTAATTATTGAAATAGTTTTCCAAATTTTATGAAATATAATTTAAAAGCATATACTAAATTATAGTAGCACATTAACTCAAAAATAAATAATATTTAAAAATTTTAAAATCCAAGAAAAAATAATAAAATAAAAAAATAAAAAATATGTATTCAATATTTTAAATGTAAATATATTTTAATTCCTTAAATAGTATTGAACGTTATTTTTTAGAACAACTAAAGTGTATAATTCAATTTTAAAAGTGGAATTAAAGATTTTTCTTTATTTTATGATATTTAATTTAAAAGTATATACAAAATGTTACACTTACAGTAACTCAAAAATATTAAATATTAAAAAGTCACAAATCTGAAAAAAAAATTGTAAACTTAATACAAAAATCAATAATGTTTATTGAATATTTTAAAAATAAATATATTTTAATTCCATAATATGTATTGAATATTTTAAAAATATATATTTTCTTTTCTTAGATTGTATTTGGTTGAAATATATAATTAAATTAACTTTAAAATATTGATCTACAATAATTAAAGTTTTAAAATATTTTAAATGTAAAAATATAAATAGTAAAGGTTTTTAGCACACGAACATGACTTTTCAATATAAATACAAAGTCAAAACAAAGCTTATAAATTGAGAGCAAGACTAACAATGGTATTTTGTCTTCATTTTTATTGTTACTGTTTGAGGCAAATAAATTGATTTAAATAATTTTTATGTCTATTTATTTATTCTCATTGTTAGAGATAATTTAGTAGATTTAAAAGATTTAATTACTGAAAAAGTTTTCGAAATTTTATGAAATATAGTTTAAAAGTATATACTAAATTGTACTCGCACATTAACTCAAAAATAGATAATATTTAAAAAATTTAAAATCCAAGAAAAAACAATAAAATAAAAAAAATGCAAAATATGTATTCAATATTTTAAATGTAAATATATTTTAATTCCTTAAATAGTATTGAATGGTATTATTTAGAACAACTAAAGTGTATAATTCAATTTTGAAAATGGAATTAAAGGTTTTTCTTTATTTTATGACATTTAATTTAAAAGTATATACAAAATGTTACACTTACAATAACTCAACAATATTAAATATTAAAAAGTCACAGATCTGAAAAAGATGGTGTAATTAATATGAAAATCAACAATGTTTATTGAATATTTTAAAAAATATATATTTTCTTTTCTTAGATTGTATTTGTTGAAATATATAATTAAATTAACTTTAAAATATTGAACTATAATAATTAAAGTTTTAAAATATTTTAAATGTAAAAGTATAAATAGTCAAGGTTTTTAGCGCACGAACATGACTTTTCAATATAAATACAAAGTCAAAACAAAGCTTATAAATTGAGAGCAAGACTAACAACAGTACTTTGTCTTTATTTTTATTGTTATTGTTTGAGGTAAATAAATTGATTTAAATAATTTTTATGTCTATTTATTTATTCTCATCATTAGAGACAATTTAGTTGATTTAAAAGATTTAATTATTTAAATACTTTTTGAAATTTTATGAAATATAATTTAAAAGTATATACTAAATTCAACTCGCACATTAACTAAAAAATAGATAATATTTAACAAATTTAAAATCCATGAAAAAATAGTAAAATAAAAAAAATGCAAAATATGTATTCAATATTTTAAATGTAAATATATTTTAATTCCTTAAATAGTATTGATCGGTATTATTTAAAACAACTAAATTGAATTATACACTTTAGTTGTTCTAAATAATACCGTTCAATATTATTTAAGGATTTAAAATATATTTACATTTAAAATATTGAATACATATTTTTTATTTTTTTTATTTTATTATTTTTTCTTGGATTTTAAAATTTTAAAATATTATATATTTTTGAGTTAATCTGCTAGTACAATTTAGTATATACTTTTAAATTATATTTCATAAAATATGGAACACTATTTCAGTAATTAAATCTTTTAAATCAACTAAATTGCCTCTAGCGATGAGAATGAATAAATAGACATAAAAATTATTTAAATCAATTTATTTGCCTCAAACAATAACAATAAAAATGAATACAAAAAGAAGACAAAGTACTGTTGTTAGTCTTACTCTCAATTTATAAGCTTTGTTTTGACTTTGTATTTATATTAAAAAGTCATGTTCGTGCGCTAAAAATGTTTACTGTTTATACTTTTACATTTGAAATATTTTAAAACATTAATTATTATAGATCAATATTTTAAAGTCAATTTAATTATATATTTCAACCAAATACAATCTAAGAAAAGAAAATATATATTTTAAAAATATTCAATACATATTATGGAATTAAAATATATTTAATTTTAAAATATTCAATAAACATTATTGATTTTCGTATTAAGTTTACAACATTTTTTTCAGATCTGTGACTTTTTAATATTTAATTTTTTTGAGTTACTGTAAGTGTAACATTTTGTATATACTTTTAAACTAAATGTCATAAAATAAAGAAAAACCTTTAGTTCCACTTTCAAAATTGAATTATACACTTTAGTTGTTCTAAATAATACCGTTCAATATTATTTAAGGAATTAAAATATATTTACATTTAAAATATTGAATACATATTTTTTATTTTTTTATTTTATTGTTTTTTCTTGAATTTTAAATTTTTTAAATATTATCTATTTTTGAGTTAATGTGCTAGTACAATTTAGTATATACTTTTAAACTATGTTTCATAAAATTTCAAAAACTATTTCAATAATTAAATCTACTAAATTGCCTCTAACGATGAGAATAAATAAATAGACATAAAAATTATTTAAATCAATTTATTTGCCTCAAACAATAACAATAAAAATGAAGACAAAAAGAAAACAAAGTACTATTGTTAGTCTTGTCCTCAATTTATAAGCTTTGTTTTGACTTCGTATTTATATTAAAAAGTCATGTTCGTGCGCTAAAACCCTTTACTATTTATACTTTTACATTTAAAATATTTTAAAACTTTAATTATTATAGATCAATATTTTAAAGTTAATTTAATTATATATTTCAACCAAATACAATCTAAGAAAAGAAAATATATATTTTAAAAATATTCAATACATATTATGGAATTAAAATATATTTAATTTTAAAATATTCAATAAACATTATTGATTTTCAATTTTACAATATTTTTTTCAGATCAGTGACTTTTTAATATTTAATATTTTTGAGTTATTGTAAATGTAACATTTTCTATATACTTTTAAATTAAATGTCATAAAATAAAGAAAAACCTTTAATTCCACTTTCAAAATTGAATTATACACTTTAGTTGTTCTAAATAATACCGTTCAATACTATTTAAGGAATTAAAATATATTTACATTTAAAATATTGAATACATATTTTTTATTTTTTTATTTTATTGTTTTTTCTTGTATTATAAAATTTTAAAATATTATCTATTTTCGAGTTAATGTGCTAGTAAAATTTATTATATGCTTTTAAATTATCTTTCATAAAATTTGAAAAACTATTTCAATAATTAAATCTTTTAAATCTACTAAATTGCCTCTAACGATGAGAATAAATATATAGACAAAAAAATTATTTAAAATAATTTATTTGCCTCAAACAATAACAATAAATATGAAGACAAAAGGAAGACAAAGTACTGTTGTTAGTCTTGCTCTCAATATATAAGCTTTGTTTTGACTTTGTATTTATAATGAAAAGTCATCTTCGTGTGCTAATTTTTTTTACTATTTATACTTTTACATTTGAAATATTTTAAAACTTTAATTATTATATATCAATATTTTAAAGTTAATTTAATTATATATTTTAACCAAATACAATCTAAGAAAAGAAAATATATATTTTTAAAATACTCAATAAATATTATGGAATTAAAATATATTTAATTTTAAAATATTCAACAAGCATTATTTATTTTCGTATTAAGTTTACAACATTTTTTGTAGATCTGTGAATTTTGAATATTTAATATTTTCGAGTTATGGTAGTAGTAACATTTTGTTTAAATATTATAAAATAATAAAAACCTTTAATTCCACTTTCAAAATTGAATTATAAACTTTAGTTGTTGTAAATAACACCGTTCAATACTATTTAAGGAATTAAAATATATTTACATTTAAAATATTGAATACATTTTTTTATTTTTTTATTTTAATGTATTTTTTTGGATTTTAAAATTTTAAAATATTATATATTTTTGAGTTAATGTACTAGTACAATTTAGTATATACTTTTAAATTATATTTCATAAAATTTAAAAAACTATTTCAATAATTAAATCTTTTAAATCTACTAAATTGTCTCTAACGATGAGAATAAATAAATAGACATAAAAATTATTTAAATTAATTTATTTGCCTCAAACAATAACAATAACAATAAAAATGAATACAAAGTACTGTTGTTAGTCTTGCTCTCAATTTATAAGCTTTGTTTTGATTTTGTATTTATATTGAAAAGTCATGTTCGTGCGCTACAAACCTTTACTATTTATACTTTTACATTTAAAATATTTTAAAACTTTAATTATTATAGATCAATAATTTAAAATTAATTTAATTATATATTTCAACCAAATACAATCTAAGAAAAGAAAATATATATTTTTAAAATATTCAATACATATTATGGAATTACAATATATTAATTTTAAAATATTCAACAAGCATTATTTATTTTCGTATTAAGTTTACAACATTTTTTGTAGATCTGTGAATTTTGAATATTTAATATTTTCGAGTTATGGTAGTAGTAACATTTTGTTTAAATATTATAAAATAATAAAAACCTTTAATTCCACTTTCAAAATTGAATTATAAACTTTAGTTGTTGTAAATAACACCGTTCAATACTATTTAAGGAATTAAAATATATTTACATTTAAAATATTGAATACATTTTTTTATTTTTTTATTTTAATGTATTTTTTTGGATTTTAAAATTTTAAAATATTATATATTTTTGAGTTAATGTACTAGTACAATTTAGTATATACTTTTAAATTATATTTCATAAAATTTAAAAAACTATTTCAATAATTAAATCTTTTAAATCTACTAAATTGTCTCTAACGATGAGAATAAATAAATAGACATAAAAATTATTTAAATTAATTTATTTGCCTCAAACAATAACAATAACAATAAAAATGAATACAAAGTACTGTTGTTAGTCTTGCTCTCAATTTATAAGCTTTGTTTTGATTTTGTATTTATATTGAAAAGTCATGTTCGTGCGCTACAAACCTTTACTATTTATACTTTTACATTTAAAATATTTTAAAACTTTAATTATTATAGATCAATAATTTAAAATTAATTTAATTATATATTTCAACCAAATACAATCTAAGAAAAGAAAATATATATTTTTAAAATATTCAATACATATTATGGAATTACAATATATTTAATTTTAAAATATTCAATAAACATTATTGATTTTCGTATTAAGTTTACAAAGAGAAAAGGAAGACAAAGTACTGTTGTTAGTCTTGCTCTCAATATATAAGCTTTGTTTTGACTTTGTATTTATAATGAAAAGTCATCTTCGTGTGCTAATTTTTTTTACTATTTATACTTTTACATTTGAAATATTTTAAAACTTTAATTATTATATATCAATATTTTAAAGTTAATTTAATTATATATTTTAACCAAATACAATCTAAGAAAAGAAAATATATATTTTTAAAATACTCAATAAATATTATGGAATTAAAATATATTTAATTTTAAAATATTCAACAAGCGTTATTTATTTTCGTATTAAGTTTACAACATTTTTTGTAGATCTGTGAATTTTGAATATTTAATATTTTCGAGTTATTGTAGTAGTAACATTTTGTTTAAATATTATAAAATAATAAAAACCTTTAATTCCACTTTCAAAATTGAATTATACACTTTAGTTGTTGTAAATAATACCTTTCAATACTATTTAAGGAATTAAAATATATTTACATTTAAAATATTGAATACATATTTTTTATTTTTTTATTTTAATGTATTTTTTTGGATTTTAAAATATTATATATTTTTGAGTTAATGTACTAGTACAATTTAGTATATACTTTTAAATTATATTTCATAAAATTTAAAAAATTATTTGAATAATTAAATCTTTTAAATCTACTAAATTGTCTCTAACGATGAGAATAAATAAATAGACATAAAAATTATTTAAATCAATTTATTTGCCTCAAACAATAACAATAATAATAAAAATGAATACAAAGTACTGTTGTTAGTCTTGTTCTAAATTTATAAGCTTTGTTTTGACTTTGTATTTATATTGAAAAGTCATATTCGTGCGCTAAAAACCTTGACTATTTATACTTTTACAGTTAAAATAGTTTAAAATTTTAATTATTATAGATCAATATTTTAAAGTTAATTTAATTATATATTTCAATCAAATACAATCTTAGAAAAGAAAATATATATTTTTAAAATATTCAATACATATTATGGAATTAAAATATATTTAATTTTAAAATATTCAATAAACATTATTGATTTTCGTATTAAGTTTACAATATTTTTTTCAGATCTGTGACTTTTTAATATTTAATATTTTTGAGTTAGTATAAATGTAGCATTTTGCATATACTTTTAATCTAAATGTCATAAAATAAAGAAAAACCTTTAATTATATTTGAAACAAATAATATGTCACGAATATTTCTAAAGTATATATATTTCAGTACCATTGATAGTATTAAATAGTTTTATTTAGAATGATTAAACATTATATAATTATTCTAAAATATAAAATCTAATAAAAACAGAATTATTTTTGTCTTTTTATTTATTATAATTGTTAGAGACAAATTTGAACATTTAAATTTATTATTTTACTTTTTATGAAATAGAATTTAAAAGTATATGCTATATTATACTAGCACAATAACTCAAAAATAAAAAAATATTTAAAAAATTTAAAATTTAAAAAATGCGATGAAAATAAAAACAACAAATAATATTTAAAAACAACAATTTAACTTTGGAATATTGATATTTAATGTTTAAAAATTAAAATATTTAAAATTTGAAAGTATAATTATAAAGGATTTTAGGGCACTAAGATAACTTTTAAATATCAATACAAAGTTGAAACATAATTTATAAATTGAGAGTAAAAGTAAGAGGCATACTTTCTTCATATTTATTGTTATTATTTGAGGCAAATTAATAAATTTAATAAATTTTTTAATTTAAATATTTTTTGTTATTTTATGAAATTTAATGTAATAGTATAATACTGAATTTTACTAGCACAATAACTCAAAAATATTTATAAAATTTTAAATCTAATAAAATGCAATCTAAATTAAAAACAAAAACAAATAATATGTAATAAATACTTTAAACATAAATATATTTCAATTCATTAGATAGTATTAAATAGTTTTATTTAGAACAACTAAAGTATATAATTTAGTTTTAGTATAAAATTAAACATTTTTCATTTTTTGACATTTAATTAAAAAGTATGTACTTAATCCTATCAGCACAATAAATAAAAAATTTCAAAAATTAAAATTAATAAAAATGCAATATAATTCTAATAAAAAGTTAAAAAAAATAAGTTTTGATTATTTTAAAATGAAATATATTTTAATTATAGGACATAGAAATAATTAAAATATTTTTCTAAATTCAAAAGTATGATTGTAAAAGGGGATTAAAATATTTTTCTAAATTCAAAGGTATGATTGTAAAAGGGGATTAAATAGTTTTTATTTTGAATAACTAAAGAATTTATTAATATTTAAAAAGTTAAAAACCTAACAAATATGCAATATAGATAAGTACATAAATACATTATATGTATTGAATATTTTAACAGTAAACATATTTTAATTCGTTAGATAGTATTTCACTGAAATATGTAATTAATTTAACCTTAGAGTATTGGCCTAAGAATAACAAAAAGTAATTTAAAATATTTTTTTTTAAAAGTAGAGCTTTTAATGGTTTCTCTATATTTTACGAAGTTAAATTTAAAAGTACATACTAAATCTTACAAGCACAATAACTCAAAATTAAAATATTTAAAAATTCTAAAATCTAATAAAAATTAAAATTAATTAAATAATTTGTGTTCAACATTTAAAAAAGTAAACTTACTAAATGATAGTATTAAATAGTTTCAATTTTGAATAACTAAAGGTATAGTTGAAAGTGTAATTGAAACTTTTCTATATTTTACGATTATCAATTTAATTGTATATAATAAATTTTACTAGCACAATAACTCCAAATATAACTATTTAAAATTTTTAAACCTAAAAAGAGTAAATTAATTATATGTCATGAATATTTTTAAAGTATATATATATTTCAGTTCCTTTGATAGTATTAAATAGTTTTTATTTAGAATAACTAAACAATATATAAATATTCTAAAATTCCAAAATCTAATAAAAACGTAATTCTTTTTGTCTTTTTAGTTATTGTCATTTTTAGAGATAGATTAGTAGATTTAAATGATGATATATTTTTCTTTATTTTATGAAACTTAATTTAAACATATGTACTAAATTGTACCAACATAATTATTCAAAAATAAAAGATATTTAAAAAAATTGTAATCTAATAAATTGCGATGAAAATAATAAAATAAAAAATTTATATTCAATATTTAAAAGTAAACATATTTTATTTCCCTAGATAGTATTAAACGATTTGTATTCTATAATAACTAAGGTGCATAATTTAAATATAAAAGTGGAATTAAAAGTTTTTCTTTATTTTAAGATATTTTAATTTAAAAGTATATACAAAATATTACTAGCACAATAACTCAAAAATATAAATTTTTATGAAGTTGCAAATTTGAAAAATTTGCAATGTAAACTAAACACAAAAATAAATAATGTGCACTGAATATTCTCAAAGTAAATTATATTTTAATTCCATAATATGTATTAAATCTTTGAAAGAAAATATATTTTACATCTTTAAATGGTATTTGGCTGATAGATACATAACTAACTTAACTTTAGAATATTGATATTTAATGTTTAAAAAATAAACTATTTAAAATTTGAAAGTATAATTACTAAGGCTTTTAGTGCACTAAGATGACTTTTAAATATCAATACAAAGTTGAAATATAACTTATAAATTTAGAGTAAGACTAACACGAGTATTTTGTCTTCCTTTTGTCTTCATATTTATTGTTATTGTTTGAGGCAAATTAATAGATTTGTAATTTAAATATTTTTTTTATTTTATGAAATTTATTGTAATAATATAATCCTGAATTAACTAGCACAATAACTCAGAAATATAAATATTTATAAAATTTTAAATCTAATAAAATGCAATCTAAATTAAAAACAAAAACAAATAATATGTAATAAATACTTTAAACATAAATATATTTCAATTCCTTAGATAGTATTAAATAGTTTTATTTAGAATAACTAAAGTTTACATTTTATTTTAATACAAAATTAAACTTTTTTTTGACATTTAATTTAAAAGTATGTACTGAATCCTACCAGCACAAATAAATAAAAAATACTATTATTTCAAAAATTAAAAAGTAAAAAAAAGCAATATAATTCTTTAAAAAAGTTAAAAAAATAAGTTTTGATTATTTTAAAAGTAAATATATTTTAATTCCTTATATATTATTTAGTTGAAATATACAATTAATTTAACTTTAGGATATAGAACATAGAAATTTTTAAAATATTTTTCTAAATTAAAAAAAAAATGATTGTAAAAGGGGGATTAAATAGTTTTTATTTTGTATAACTACAAAATTTATTAGTATTGAAAAAAGTTAAAAACATAACAAAACGCAATATAGATAAGTACATAAATACATTATATTTATTTGAATATTTTAACAGAAAATATATTTTAATTCGTTGGATAGTATTTCGTTGAAATATGTAATTAATTTTACCTTAGAGTATTGACCTAAGAATAACTAAACGTAATTCAAAATATTTTATTTTTATAAAAGTTTTTCTACATTTTATGAAATTAAATTTAAAAGTACATACTAAATCTTACAAGCACAATAACTCAAAATTTAAAATATTTAAAAATTCTAAAATCTATAAAAAATCAAAATTAAATAAATAATTTATGTTCGACATTTAAAAAGTAAACTTATTTTAAATGATAGTATTAAATAGTTTCAATTTTGAAAAACTAAAGTTATTGTTGAAAGTGTAATTAAAGATTTTCTTTAGTTTACGATATTCAATTTAATTTATATAACAAATTTCACTAGCACAATAACTCCAAATATAACTATTTAAATTTTTAAAACCTAAAAAATTGAAATCATTTAAATACAAAAATAATTATATGTCATGAAAATTTTTAAGGTATATATTTCAGTTCGTTTGATAGTATTAAAAAGTTTTATTTAGAATAACTAAACAATGTATAATATTTTCTAAAATCCAAAATCAATAAAAAATGCAATTCATTTTATCTTTTTATTTATTGTCATTTTAGAGGCAGAATGATGATATATTTTTCTTTATTTTATGAAACTTAATTTTAAAGTATATACTAAATTGTACAAGCACAATTACTCTAAAATAAAAAATATTTAAAAAATTTTGGTAATCTAAGTACGTATTCAATATTTTAAAAGTAAACATATTTAAATTCATTAGAATAGTATTAAATGATTTTTATTCAGAATAACTAAGGTGTATAGTTTAAATTTAAAAGTGGAATTAAAGTTTTTCTTTATTTTAAGACATTTAATTTAAAAGTATATACAAAATCTTACTAGCACAATAATTCAAATATATAAATTTTTAAGAAGTTGCAAATCTTGAAAAAATTGCAATGTAAACTAAATACAAAAATAAATAATGTATATTGAATATTCTCAAAGTAAATATATTTTAATTCCATAATTTGTATTGAATATTTTGAATGAAAATATATTTTAGGTCCCTAGATAGTATAAGGTTGATATATATATATAATATATATATAATTAATTTAACTTTAGAATATTGATCTTTAAGGTTTAAAAATTAAACAATTTAAAATTTGAAAATATAGCTACTAAGGTTTTAGCACACTAAGATGACTTTTAAAGATCAATACAAAATAGAAATATAACTTATAAATTGAGAGTAAGAGTAACAGGAGTACTTTGTCTTCCTTTTGTCTTCATATTTATTGTTATTGTTTGAGGCAAATTAATAGATTTAACAAATTTTTAATTTAAATATTTTTTATTTTTATAAAATTTATTGTAATATTATAATACTGATTTTACTAGCACAATAACTCAGAAATATAAATATTTAAAAAAAATTAAATCTTAAAAAATGCAATCTAAATTAAAAATAAAAATAAATAATATGTAATAAATACTTTAAACATAATTATATTTCAATTCCTCATATAGCATTAAATAGTTTTTATTTAGAATAAGTAAAGTATATATTTTAATTTTAATATAAAATTAAATAGTTTTTTTTACATTTAATTTGTAGGTATGTATGTATTGAATCCTACCAACGCAATAAATAAAAATTACAAATATTTAAAAATTAAAAAGTAATAAAAATGCAATTTAAATCATATAGAGTTAAAAAAATAAGTTTTGATTATTTTAAATGTAAAGATATTTTAATTCCTTAGATACAATTTAGTTGAAAGATACAATTAATCTAACTTGGATATAATAACACCTCAACTACATTTATGTATTTTGTGGATCTAATCTAGGAAAAATGGTGAGTTTATAGGAACAGCCAATAACCTTGACAGAACTTTAGTAGAAAGAAAAATTCATTTAGTGTATGGGGGGGGAGGCAGTTTAGGATTAATGGGGAGCGTTGCTATTTCTGCTTATATAGGAGGAGTCAAAGTTTTGGGAGTTATCACAAAATCTTTAATGCATAGTCCCAACAAGTAATAAAGAGTGGGTAGAGTATTGTATCCCTAGAGAGTGCATGTGTAGCTACCAAATATAGATTACATATATTATATTTGACCTAACAATGTGAATTCCACTAGCTTTCAGTTTTCACACCTATGACTACTGCACGTACCTATTCCAGTATCTTTATAGGGGTCGGTCCGTGGCACATTCTACCCGATCCATTTCTACAACCTCACCTCTTAGTTTTATTTGTAATAATTAACATCAACTTAAAATTGGTCAAGTCTCAAGAAGCATTAAAGACATAGTATATGCTCATCACAATAAAAATAATATTCAAATCATAAAATAAGCATCAATTCATAATTTCATAAGGATGGCTTTATAAGTCTTGACAAAAAAATAATTAGCTCATATTAAATTGAAATGTAAAGTACTTATTTATCAACATCATGTTCTACACATAATCCTCAAACTACAATAAAATTCAAGAAAAAAAAACTTACAACCCTTGAAAGGATCTTCAACTTTTCTTGAATAATCTTCAAGCCCTATTAAAGCTCCTCCTTGTACTGACTTCAATCCTCAATCCTCCTTGGTGAATGGGTAATGGGTTGATAGATGATGTTTATGGAGTTGTATGGAAGAATGGGTATTTTAATGTAAAGAGTGTTGTATGATGTATCTAATAAGAGCATTACATGGGTAGTGATGTGTAGGTGTATCTATGTGTATATATCACAAAAGATGCCAAAATTTACCTTTGATCACCATATGTCACAAGAAGACGGTAGGGAATATTTTAGGTTGAACAATTAGCACTATGACGCTTGGAACTAGCACTGCGGTGTAAATTCTTGCCCACGGATGGCGTTGTGGCTGCATAAGGCTGAGGAGCTATCGCCTCTATTGTTTTTTGGTGTTGCGGTGCTATCAACTCTATTTCCTTCAGTGTTCCCTACTTGGCACTGCGATGCGAGTCGCTGCACTATTCATCATTTTTCAAATAATTTTTGACCTTTTTTTAGTATGAGTTGACTTTTGGTAAAGAGTCTTCATAAGAATTGTAGCCCTTTTTGTTAGCTTTCCCTATGTTTTTGAATCAACTTAATATCAATTTTTTCACTAAAGTTCCAATATCTGGAAATTTCTGTTGACTTTTTAACCAGTTTCCCATCTTTCAACTCTATTTATTCAATTCTTGAACCTACACAACAAATATCAAAAGATAAGGCACAATTTCATCAATTGTGAGATAAAACATCTGAATTTGTGCTTTTGAGAATATTGGGAATGTGCCAAATTATGACTTTATCAACTATCCCAAACTTATCATTTGCTCATCCTCGAGCAAAAACATCAACTAAACATAAGCTCATAATTCAGTCTTGAAAAACTCAACTTGATCAACCAATATGTTACCTCAACAATTCATATTACATACAAGTTTAAAGGTTTATCATAAAGCTAATAAAGTAACACTATAAAACTCGTGCTACATCAATCAAGTCACGAATTCCGAACATGTGTGTAGTGTCAACTTCAAGCTTCATGCATGCATTCTTAGTATGAATTCTATAACCAAGGACTCTCATGATCTAAGCAAAGGATTTCTAGGTGTTCTATAGATTTATTTTTCATACTTCTCCACTAATGTAGATACTGCAAACTTAGATCAAAAGAACTTCAATAAGCTTGTAATGTAAGGCCTAGGTATTGGCTTACAAAGAAAGGGTAAAAATAAACAATGTGCACATAGAACCTCACTCTTCCTTTCTTTTCTCTTCTCCAATTCTCTTCCTTTTTCCTTTTGGATTCATGCTTTTCTTTTCTTCTCTTTTTTTTCACATTTTCTTCTTCTTTTTTTCTTTTTTTTTTCTTCTTGAATCCCAAGGCTTCATTTCTTATTCTTTTCATCAAATGCAATTATGGTTGTCCTGGGTTCATTGTGATTTGATTGGTTATGCATAATTGAAATATAATTGATACCTTAAATAAATTTGAGGGATAAATAATTTATACCTGAATTGAATTAATGAAGAACACTCTAAAACCTTTTCAAAACTACATTGATCTACAAACCCTGTGGTTGGTTGAATTCACCAAGATCCCCAAGTGTTAATCCTCTAAGTTGTATCCACATCTCGAATCCCACTCGCGATTTAGACTATGCTAGTAGTCTTCAACTCGATAATTCCTATCTAAGATTGTGTTTATGGGATTTGGAACAAATTTAATCGCTATTTACTAATTGGGTAATTGATCAACTTTTAATTCAATAAGGTGAAAGAAAAATTGATCAAAGGAACTAGGAAAAGTAGAAAATTATTTTCTATTTTGGAGAGAGAGAGAGAGGCCAATTTTTGCAAGATGAATATTACAATTTTTGGCCAGCATGGGAAGCATTTATACTCCAAAAGTCCATCACATGGCAGCAGTCCAAGACCCTCTTGGATTCTTAAAGATAAGTCTTCCATCCCCTTTTCAAGTCTTACTTAAATAAATATACCAAGTCATTAATTTCAAATTAAAGACATAAGGTAAGCCTTTGATTCCAAGTTAAAGACTTATGGTAAGTCTTTAATTCTAATCTAAGACTTAATCTCTTAGTTAATCTTAGAATTTAATGCTTAAATAAATTCCTCATAGGCTTCCTACAAGCCCATACCAAATGGGCCTTGGTCTAAAATACTTGGACCCAACTTAATTGATCTAATCAATTAAATTAGTACATCCATTAGATTATAAAGGCCTTTAATAATTAAATATTCCGAACAATTAATTACTTGTTCCATGATAGGCCACCTAATCCAATTAGGTTAATTTAATTAATCTAATTACATTAAATTAAATTAATTTAACACTTGATTAATTAAACCCTCTTTAATTAATCATATCAATTAAATATAATCCAACAAATGGATTATTTACTTAGATAAGAAATGAGCTTCTTCGAGTTTGTGTATGACCCCTTAGATTCACCCATATATTAGTAGTCGGCTCACAAATCTTATAACTTAGTCACATAATTAATTATTCTTGAGAATTAACCCATTAATTCCAAAAACCTCACAAATCATTGTTAACATCTAGTCACATGCCATGGAAACCTAGACATAAGTGAAGGTGGCGAACCCTTCTAA
This sequence comes from Paulownia fortunei, assembly GCA_019321725.1. Taxonomy (NCBI): domain Eukaryota; kingdom Viridiplantae; phylum Streptophyta; class Magnoliopsida; order Lamiales; family Paulowniaceae; genus Paulownia; species Paulownia fortunei. The sequence goes on along the minus strand of CM033122.1, from coordinate 11,727,358 downwards.
TTATGAATGACATGCAAGTCTGGTCCTTACATCAACTAATCTCTCGATTTAGCCTAGGGCTAAGATTATCAATTGAAACCCTAATAGCTCAATTTTATGAAGCCATTCATAATATCTTGATTTGTTGATGCTAATTAAAAAACTCATTTCCTACTTACTCATCTCAACCACGACCATGGATTTCTGAATTAAGTACAGAGAAATCTTAGGAGATTCACCTATTCATCTAGAAAGGTGATGTATCATTTGTCCGCCATAATCTCCATAAACGAGGATGATGCACCTAAAATATCACTTTTATGATTATCATGCAATCAGTGAATGAATTAAAGTATGTCATGTCAAGAATGAGATTAAAATAGCACCTCAAGTCAAAGAACTATTTTATGCACTATCATAACAATTGGAAACTTCCTATTTGACAATCATATTTCCTAGGGAATTTCTAGTGGGTTGTTCAGTAAACTTATTTTTCAACAAGCACCCACATATATGCACTAGTCTCAGGACATTACTGTCTATAGAAAGACGCACCTTCCTATCGAGCATGCACCATATGTGACATAGTTTGGGATGAGACATAGAAGAAATCAAAAGAGAGGAAATGGTGGTAGCATAATAAGAAATAAAATGGAAGGGAAACAGAGAAGAATTGGTTTAGGAGGAGAAAGAAAAGAAGTAGAAAAACAAAAGTTTAATGAGAATAAAAATAAAAAAGAGAAACAAAACAAAAAGAAAGAAGACAAAAAAAAAGAGTAAATGCAGAGGAAGAAGAAAAATGGCCACAAATCACAATAGTAAGTGTTTGCCAAGAGATTCTCATAAAGTATGATGGTATGCATATTCTTTCTTTGAATGCACTTTGAACTAATACTTCAATTGTAGTTTTAATTTAGTGGTTCTCTAAACATTTGATGGCTATTAATTAGTCTTAGAAATCTTCTTTTAGTTAACCTTGGTAGAAGTTTTTTTGGGGATATGAAGAATTATCTTTAGAGAAGTATTACCACACTCGAATAGGATAAGTGCTTTATGTACATCTATAGCAAAGACAATCCAAACTTGGTTTTTCGATTGTATGTGTAGCTTTTCGCTCTTTTTCTATAGTTTCCTGATTTTGATTCTTAAATAAGATTGCCATATAGATGTCCTCATTTTTGAGATATATAATATATAAAATGATAAACTAATAATTTATGTTTTAGGTATGGTTTTAAGTTCATAGACTAGCCAAGATAAGAATGACAAAAGAGGCTTTCAGTAATCCAAGAGATAGAGTTTTGAATGTGAAAAATCAGCAAAAATAAGAACATAATACAGTTGTTTTGTTTCTTAGGGTAGATGAAGAACACATGAATTTGTTTGAGAATCAAGTAAGACAGATTCACAAAGATTGTCAATAAATGGAACACAACTCTCATAGGTAAATATTTAAAAAAATTTCTACCTTCTAATACTTGCCTTCATGCTCTGGTGGTTGACTGCTAGTTGGTGCTTTTTCTTGTTACTGAAACCTTGGGTTTACTACTGCAAGCCTCATGATGTATTTCTATGAAGCAACTGTGCACACACAAGAATTGTTGGATTTTCTTATAAATTGTGAAGATAAGATATAGACCTGTACTAAGATTGGGTTATATTCAAATATGCTTAATAGGTATTGAGTATTGTCTGATCCTCTATGTTTTATGTTTTTCCTTTCTTTATTCGAACTTCTAGAAAATTATGAACCTTGTCCTATTGCAGGTTCCCTCATGTCATCTTTAACATACTAAAGGACTTGGAGTGTTGTCAATGAGTCACATATTGGTTCACTAGAGTGACCTTCAGGGGCGTAACATGTTTTAAGAATGGAATGAGACCCAAAGAGGATTAATTGATTCCAAATCCATATCAGTACAGACAGGTATGTGGAGTTCATAGTATGTTGTATTATTTTTTTTCAATTATGTTATCATATTGCTTTCTGATTCCTCTTTAGTTTAACTCTATGACAGTCATGGGAGAGCGAGAAAAAGAAACAAAAAATACAAGGAAAGAATAGAAGAATTAGTTCAGTAGGAGACAAAAATGAAACAAAAGAGAGGAAATGGTGGTTGCAGAAAATAAAATAAAAATTGAAGGAAAGAAGAGAATTATTAGTTTGGGAGAAGACATAAAGGAAAATCAAAATAAAGGACATAGTTGTTTTACTAAAAAAGAAAGGAAAAATGGAAGCAAAGAAGAGAAAAAATGGATTGGGAGGAGGAAAAAAAGAAAAAAAAGAAAAATGAAAGGGGAAAGAGTAAAGAAAAAAGAAAGATGATAAATGGAAAAAACAAAAGAAATAAGACAAAAAAAAGACAAACATACAGAAAGAAGAAAATGGCCACAAATCACAAAAATAAGTGTTGGCCGAGAGATGTTAGAATGTGACTCATAAAGCATTATGGTATGCATTTTCTTTTGCTAACTATAATTTAAACTAATACTTCAATTTTAGTTTTAATTTGGTGGTTCTTTAGATATTTGATGGTTGCTAATTGGTCTTGGAAATCTTCTTTCAGTCTGGAATATGAAGAACTGTCTTACAATAATACCACACTCAAATGGGAGAATAGCTTTGTGTTTGTCTACTGTAAAGACAATCCAAACTTGGTTTTTCACTTATATGTGTAACCCTTCACTCTTTATATTATTTCCAAATTTTGATTTTTAAGTACGATTGTTGTATGTATGTTACACCCTAGTATATATATATATATATAAATAATTTTTACAACGTAGTATATTATGCATAGCATGTGCATTATTTTTTTTATACTGTCCGACATGATACTGAGAAGAGTAAAGAATTTTGGCATTAAAATCCCTGTATATAACAAACAATTATTTGTATAGCTACAATAATAATCCATCACAATCACTCCACACTCCAAACTTATTTACAATAAGGTTTCACAAGTTATATACAATACAAAGCCCCAAAACATAATACAACATACTTAAAATCAAAACATCAGCCATAAAACAGCCCAACAGGACGTCATCCATGTATAGTGATATTTGGAAGCCTGTAGGAGCTCCAAAAGCCAGCCAAGTAAATTAGGAATCTCAATACTCACCATGCTCACTTACAATGCATAAACTACGTAACTCCGACTAAGTAAAAATCATGCATGCCAAACGCATGATATGAAACATCATGCAATTCATTTCTAAATGCCATGCTAGAATGTATTATATCTGAGGACTCATAAATCAAAATATTTCACTCAAAATTATTTCTTTTCATAGGCCCTTGGCCCACCTATTATACCCCAGAAAAAGCTTTGCACAATATCAATATCATAATTAAATGGTCAATCTCAATTGACACAGTTGAGTATACCATCCCCTGTCTTCGCTTGTGATCACTCAAGAAGTATCACATCTACAGTATCAATATAACAAGGACACAATCAAGTGGATCATCCTCTCATGATCCACTAGAGGTACACCCTCTGTCTTCCCTATGATCACCGAGAAGTATCCCACTTACGGTGCCCAAAATCAAAATATCACATAAGCATGCCTCACATGCCTCAGTGCACTATTAGTGGCCAATAAAATATCTTTGTAACATAATTCCTTTCTCAAAATATGTTGTGCATGCAAAAATCTCAGTTTTGCTCATATGTCATGCATGCACGTGCAAATGCTCACGAGTGGTATGAATGCAAGTGATTTTCTCTAAACATCTTTCAAGCATTTTCAATATCATGAGGTGCATAATCTACTTGTTATCATGCTTCTCCAAATTACCATAATCACATTTAGTATAAATACATCAGATATACTATGTCCATGTATTGTAGTTGCAAATGGATATTTACTTACCATTAACCTGATTGGTGGCTTACTCTAAATGTGAGCTTCCCTAGAGTCAAAGTCCGTGACTACAAGCTTTTATTCCTAACCTTAGGTAGAAAATGACTTGTAATATTATCAAATGTCAAACAACATCCCAAAATTGGCAAGTTCAATACACCTAATCTTATACTAAGTCCTTGGACATCAAGGTTAACTAGGTAATAGTCAAACCTTTCAAGTTACAAACTAATACCTAAAATAGTCCCATAATTATTTTAATTTCTTATTATAAATGTATATCCTCCTCATTTAATTGAAGTATTATGACCGCAATGTGTATAGAAAATAGTTCCTCAATCATTAAAACTTAATAACAATATGTAGGAGTTAGAACATGCTGAAATATCAAGTGAACGAATTTAGATTTTTCATTCTACTATGTTGTCCTATTGAGTTCCATAAAGTTTTTCACATCCTTAAGCATATTCAATCACTCCCAAATTTTTACCACACCTAGATAAATATAAGTAAAGGTAACCATGTCATAACCCTATCAAAAATAGTGATTTACCTTAGCAAGATTAGCCCTCTTCACACAACACCATAACTGAGAATCTTACAGTGACAGTTTTGAGTACCTCTTCAATTATCATTCCATATTTCAACTTCTAACCTATCCAAACTTACATTCATAACCTAAAATCATATATAAACACATCCATAGTGAAAAATATAGGTCTTTATCAAGGTATTATTCATATGTATAAAGCTTAAATAATTAAAAATAAACAACATAGTTTATGTCCTTAGTGGTTCCTACTAAGGTTTTGCAACCAAACATCCTTATTTTGTGCATAATAACATCACCAATAATACCCTAACATGATTATAAGCAAGAAAATAAGTTTTAGAAATTATAAAACCTCAAAATATATAAAAAGTTATGCCAAAAACTATGAATTAAGCTCACCTATGCACAATTTTAGCATCAAGTTGTGAATTAGCACTTCCTTTTACTTCATTTGCCTTATCTTTCATTTGGAATCACTTGGGAACAACTTTGAGAGTTTAAGATAGAGTTTTTGAAGGTTAAATAGTGTCTAACATGGTTTGGGTCGTGGCTTTCTCACTTAGAAGGAAGGACAAGCATTAGGTGGAAACTTGAGGTGGTTAAGCTTAAGGTGGCAAGAGCTTTAGGTGTTGTCTTTGGTAAAATCTGATTTTACACTCACCTTTGCAAGACCAAATATGGTGTTTTCTATATTTCTTCATCTTTTACAATCTATTTAATTTTTAGAAGATCTCATAAATATTCCCAACACTAATTTCCTAACCATCTATTCTATTTCTAAATCAATTGACATCCGATCGTTGCACGATGAAGATTGCACTTTGATAGTTTTATGTACATATAGACCTTTTAATATCATATTTCAATTATAGAATATCATGTTTAATACCCCAAGAATAAAAATTATCAACATATATACTTTTAAAATACCTTGATCAAACCAATCAAATCACGTAAGCTTATTAGTAACATCTTCCGCACTTCTAAGATTATAATATGTAACCTATGAATGTTCAACATATGATCAACCATTTTTTTCTCCTTATCTAAATGTAGAATTGATCACTTAGGCTAGTTGATATTGACAAACTAACATCATACAGAGAGTTTTAAAAGTTTAATGATTAAATTTATTACAAGATAAAAAGAATGATTTCATGTCTGTATCAATCTAATCAATATTTGAATAGCATGTAATATATGAATGATATTGGCCAAGTGAGTAGCATGAGGTTTGGGTGTTACATCCTCCCATTCTTATAAAAATTTCAGCCTCGAAATTTACTTACCAAAAGAGTTTGGATACTTAATCCACATATCATCTTCCATTTCCCAAGTAGCTTTTTCTGTTGACTCATTTTTCCATAATACCTTAACCAATGGGGTTTTCTTATTTCTGAGTTACTTTACCTCTCGTATAAGAATCTCTACAAGTCTTTTTTCACATTTGTTTTTAATTCTATTGGTTCACTTTTTGAAATATGAGATAGATTCACAATATATTTCTTTAACTTAGATACATGAAACACATTGTGTACTTTAGACATTAAAAAAGGTAAGTTAAGTTTGTAAACATCCCCTATTCTTTTAGTAATATGAAACGGACCAATATAACTAGAACTCAGTTTTCTTTTTTTCTCGAGATACATAATCGCTTTCATTGGAGCTACATTCAGAAATACTTGATCCCCCTACTACAAATTCCAACATTATTCTTATTTGATCTACATAATTGCTTTGTCAGTTTTGGACAGTTTACATTCTTTGGAAAATTTGTGCAATACTAAAAGATAATTGTGCATCCCAATGTGTTATATAAACTATTCCATAGATATAGACAAAAACCTTCAATCTCTATCTGAAATAATAGATAGTGGTACATTATGAATTCTAACCACTTCTTGTACGTATATCATTATCTATGCATTACGATCCATGGCATAAGTAGAAAAATTTGGGATAAAATTAGTAAATTTAATTAACCAATCAACCCAATTTTTTTTCATCATCCCTATAAGTCTTGAGCAACCCAAATATAAAATCGCTATATTTTCCCATTTCAATTTGATAATAGAAGTTATATTAAATCATCCTTACATCTATACTCTCTTCACAGTTTTTCTTTAACAACTTAAATGTTAGCACATACTTGGTAATATCTCCTTCCATATCCAGCATTTATACATTTCTTTTAGATTACAAACATTTATTGTACCAGTAGATACGTCATATAAAAAATTAGGATCCTCAACTAATTTTCCCTTGCAATTTCTTGTCACTCATGTTCATATCCAATCTCCTATTATTAGATCATTGTTATTTAAGTGCCTCTTGTGCCTTTCTTCTTGATCTTAATCATTTATTGTCTTTATTTTGAGCATTTAAAATTGAACAATTAAAATCAATTTGACCTGAATATAAGTAAACAAACCTTCACAGATGTTTCTTTATTTCCACTTATAGAGTCACTGATGTCAATAATAGATTATGATGTGAAACTTTCCTAAATACTAGTCTATTGAAGGATTTGATCCTGATGACATCTACTACCACATGAATTGTACAATCATATTTATTTATCAATAATATACGCCCTCTCCTCAAGTTCAACTCTTTTTGAATATATTAATGTTGCAATCTTATGGTATGTGCAAATGTCACATGTAGTACCAAAGAAATAATCAATTAGCTTCAGTAATGCATATAACTTTCCCATGTTGTATTGAAGTATGAACCAGACCGTGATTAAATGTAATTTCTATATACAACAAAATCATTTATGCCTATAGGGTGAGTCAACAACAAAAGCTAAAATTAATTCTCTTTAAGTAACTAGAAATTTGTTTTTCCACACTTGTCTCACCATTCAAATTTCATATACTTATGTAAGATAAATCAAAGGTCAACAATCTAGGAGAATCTTTGAATGACATTCAATAATATCCATCTAACCTAAAGACCTCCTATCTCTTATATTTGTTGGTTTTGTTCGTCTCAATATAGTCTCCAAGTTTTGAGAATTTACAAGGACACCTCTAAAAATCACATAATTAAAAAGAAATATCATATTTTATAACCAAAAGATCACATTCACTAAATTTAATACATAATTTCTTCTTACTGGTGTTTCTAATGTCAACTAAACTCACTCTTAGAATAAACCCAGACATTGTCCATGAATACCAAAACAAACTTACCTATGTAGAATCAAACACATTATTTGTTAAGTTTACAAAAGAAGCCAAAGCATTAATCAACATAATGACATAATGAGAAATTCATAATTGTCCTACATAATTCTAAATGTCGACTTTGGGATATCATTTTCCTAGAGATTTTCTTTTTTCCTTTTTTTTTGGTTGGTGATATCCTAACCTGAAAACAATCTTGGGAGGAACAACACCTCTTCTTAATTTAATCAAGCAAACCTTATTATTATCAATGGTTATTTATTTGAGATGGTTACTTGTTTCAATTTCAATTTTTTATAACCAACACATAACCTCATGATTCATTTTTCTTATAGGTGAACAAGATTTTGGCTTCTTTAGGGGAAGTACTAGGCCTTAATACCTTGTCCGACATCCTTATAGAATCAAGTAAGGTTTATTAAATTCCAATAGAGTTATCTTATAAAGTGAAAGTGAGGTTGGAGTTGTTCGTACAACTAAATCAAGGATAAACTTAATTGTTTAGCCAATACATGCCCAATAATATCTTTTCAAAATGCATCGTTAAATTAAAATTGTACAAATAGATTTCCAATGTCATTTCTCAAAATTCTAACATAATCCGTATATCAATGATAACTCGTTCTCAATATTCTTCTCTTAGTAATTATAGAAAAGTTGAAATTTGATAATATTCTACATTCTCCACAAAAGTAAAAGTTTTCCTATTATGGTCTCCACAAAACTCTTATTTTCCTTACCTAGCTTTTTAGAAGTCAAAACAACTGTGAAAAAATCCACATAAGCAGAATTCTTAGAAAACCAATCCATACTCAAGATTATATCATAATAGTTCATTGCCAATATAATCAAATCGGCATAGACTTCTCAATTTTATTGGGGATAATGCAAGCTTTTAAAATCTAATTACTTTGTTCTAATTCTCTAGAAGGAATTATCACATTGTAACTAACCTCACTTGTATCAGGTATCCTAGCTAGCCTCTTTTCATACTTAGTAGAAATAAATGAATGTGTAGCCCAAAGTTAAATAATACAAATGATGGAATACCAAAAATAGAGAATTTATTTGTTACTACTGATGGGTTTACCTCTGTTTTTGTTTATACAAAATCTTATAACATATGACCAATATTATTCATAAAACATAATTGAATTATATAGAAAAATAAAACTTAATGGCATGGTTGTGCATGCATGGCTGTGCTCCACAAGTTTCCTAGCTCATGCACATAGACAGTCTATAAAACCAATAAACTTAGGCTGCAATACCACTATGTCACACCCAAGTAAATATATCTATATATATACAGTATGAAAGAGAAAACAATTTAACTTTAATTCCAGAAGTGTTCGTTCTACTAACAAGTTTTCAAATCCAGAACTAGAGAATAAAATATCAAATTCAATAAATTGTTTTCTTGTTTTGTTAATTTTTACAAATATGAAATTTTCCATCTCATATTTAACTAATTAAAAAATAAAGATGTTGGCATATTGTAAAAATATGAGTAACAGTAAAGAGCCACAAGTTACAAGTTTTTTACATTTGCGGCGAAAAATCAATTTAAACTTAAGAAACAAATGACAAAGAACAAGAAAAGTAGATTGCTCATTTAAGTGGAGCCCTTTGAGGTATTCCCTTTCTACTTTTCTTGCGCATGGAAATGCAGTAGCATTGTGTCCTCTTCCTCTTAGGCGTAGGCTGATTGCTCTTTGGATCAAGGCTCTCCTCTATTTGCATGTCTCATTCTATACTCATAAGCTGTCAGAAAAAAATCATAAAAGTTATTAGTTCACTTTTAACTATATACTGTAATAATAAAGGAAATTTTTACAACGCAGTATATTATGTGTGGGCATGTGTATTTTTTTATACTATCCAACATAATACATAGAAGAGAAGAATTTTGGTGTTAAAAGTCCTGTATATGAACAAACAATTATTTGTGTAGCTATAAATCCATCACAATCACTCGACACTCCAAACTTATTTACAATAAGGTTTCAAAAGTTATATACAATACAAAGTACCAAAACATAATATAACAGACTCAAAATCAAAATATCACCCACAAAACTGCCCAACAGATCGCCATCCATGTACAATGATCTCTAAAAGCCTGTAGGAGCTCCAACAACCAGCCAAGTAAATTGGGAGCTCAATACTAACCATGTTCACCTACAATACATGAACTATATGAGCTAACGCCAACTAAGTAAAATCATGCATGGAAAAAGTATGATTTGAAACATTATGTAATTCCATCCCAAAATGTCATGCAAGAAATATATCATGTCTGAGTACTCATAAATCAGAATATTTCACTCAAAATCATTTCTTTACATAGGGCCCTTGGCCCACTTACTATACACTAGAAGAGTTTTGTCCAATATCAATATTAATAATTAATTGGTCAATCTCAATTGACACAGTCGAGTGGACCATACTCTCATGACCACCAAGAGGTCCACATCCTATCTTATCCTATGATCACCTAATAAGTATCCCATCTGCAGTGTCAATATAACAAAGATACAGTCAAGTGGACCATCCTTTCGTGATCACCAGAGGTACATGGCTCTTCTCCTATGATCACCGAGAATATCCCACTTGCAGATAGCTTGAACTGGTAAAGTGGAACAATTATGGGAATTAGTTCATTCAAGGTACTTCTATGCATACTCTTATATACTGTAATTCAGGACTTCTTGAAGTTTGCAAACTTTTAGGTATTCTTGTCTTTAGGTAGAAAAATATACTACCTCCATTAGACACCATTAGTGAGAGAGGCTGGTATTGGTATCTGCTGTAATATGCCCCAACGTCCACCCTTACGAACAATATCTCTATGAAGAGTATAAAATTTTACACATAGAAAATGTAATTAAAAAAAATATCCTCATGAGATTTTCCTCTTATACAATAAAGTATTTATATAGGTCGTAGCCTATTTAGGATTGGTCTGCTACAAGTAAATTTATTGTCATCTTTGGTTACTTTCTAAACTTCTTTGTTTTTCTCTCCCTGAACATTGTTTCCAAACCCTGTTCTATGCTGGTAGTTAGATTTCCTAGCTAGATTGGCTTCAAAATTGCCATAATACCTTCTTTTCTTAATACCAGGATATCAATTCATTCTAAACAAGCATTTTACACATAATATAAGATGCTATGAAAGGCTGCAAAATTTACCAAAAGTTGGATACACAGACGTCCTATCCGCAAGCATAATACGAAGCTCCTCATTCCTTGATTGAGCAAGATTATGATGACATACATGAGGCTCTATCGCATATTAAACACCATTTGCTTATGCAAGTTGCCTTCAAAGAAATAAGTTGTCAAATAAGTTTTCCCATTTCATCAAGTTCATAAAATGCATAAAATATTTAGTGCTTCAAACCCATAAGTTGCTCATATGTTTTGCTAAAATGGGGGGAGTTGTTGTTTAACCTTATCATTGCCTTGTTATGTTTTAAAGCATATTAAGCTAAACAATAGAGTATGTAAGCATGTTGGTATCAAGTTCATGGATTAATATAGATATTTAATACATGTTTATATGATTGAACCTCTTGAAATATTATTGATGCATATTTGGACCATTATACGTGGTATGAGGGTGATAAAAACCCACTTTCCCTAAATTAGTTTAAGCCTGCAGATTTAGAACTGTCAGCACTGTTGGTTTACAAATGGTGTTAGGGCATAAAAAACTTGAAGGGCATATTGGACACTTAGTGAGAGGCTATTTGTTGTGACGCTTAGACTAAATCTATTTTTTTTTTCAAAAAGATTGATCTAACCAATGCTCAACAGGTAGTGTAGTAAACTAAATTTTTATATTCTTTTGACAAGTAATTGGAATGTTGTATGCTTTACATTGATTTTCATCTTATATTTTTGCAGGTTTCTGCATTTGGTTCTTGACCACAACATTACTATTATGTCACTATAAAGAGTAACGTTGTTTATCAGCTTCTTTAAAATAAACATGTAGCTTGATTTTGTTTGATGTGCCTAGTGAATTTTATTAATGCACCTTACCGCTTTGAAAGCTACAATCCAAGAAAAAAACTAATGAGGCATATATTCTAAACTTTCCATTTTGTAATGGGATATTATTTCCATTACCAGAATTCTCTTATATTGTCTATATAGGTAAATAAAGATCCAGGGAAGATGGTTGCAATGCAAAGGAATTAAAGTAAATTTTGGAATCAGAGAGATTGCTAGGATAGAGAAGGTAAATAAACTAAGAAATAATATTTTTTTTGTTTTTTTGTGTGCAAGTACTTGTCTTTTGCTGGTTTGAACTAGATTGCCTTGAGAGGAGAAAAGATAGGAGATTCTACTCTATTTTAGAGAATCTAGCCGCTTTACATACAAACCTTGATGAAACAACCCCTGTGCATACTGTTTCAAGAACTATGAAGGGGACTTACATTGGAGAATCGAAACATCTGTTGGGGTATGATAGCCTTGAGCATGAAATAAAGATGATGTATGTAATTTTTATTAATCTTTGGTTTATAGCAATTTTGTGTAAATTTTATCCTGAGTATGCTATGAGAAAGAACATAAAATAGTTGCACGATAGGGTTATCTTTGACTTTAGATGGGATGGAGACTTACTTTCAGATGTAAGGTCTAGATTTTTTCAAGCTTCTACACATATTTTTTGTTTTAGGGATTACCTTTTTCAAATCAGTTTGATGCTTCTTTGATATGTCCCCTTGACTGGGATTACTGTCTCTTTCACAAGCTAAGAAAATGAACAACTTGGAGATGAGGCATTTTGTTATTGTATGAAACTCTAGATTTCTAACTTATTTGATGTATTGTTATTGCATCTTAAAAATTATAATATGAAGCTTCATATCCATAGCTTCGTCATTTTGAGATTTTATCTAGTAGTGCGTTTTGAGATAAGTGCATATTTTTTTATCAAATCCTTCATATTTAACTTGCATTATTCTTGTTAATATTGAGTTTTGTTTAATATTTTATGTTAGGGAATCAATGAACAAAAAGAGCCAAAATGAAATCAAAGAAGACAACACATTTCGTGGGCAAGTTGAGAGATACTATTTCTTTGGATCAAAGAAGCATCAAAATTGGAAGAAAATGACTATTATTGTCTAAGTCCATCATGTGTAGATCAAAATATATATAATAAATCACTTGAACTTTACAAGTGATAATTGAACTTGCAATAAATTCAAAATCAATATGTTTCGAGACTTGAGCAATTTTCATATTTTGGGCATAACTCCATACTCAAAAGCTTTATAGATCTGAATTTTATGGCATTTCAAAAAAAGAATAGAACTACAACTTTGCTATTAGAAGCTCAATCCAATTCAACCTTGATAAAAGTAGAAAATTCATCCAATTGTTTACATTGAAAGGAATTTATCTATGCAGACAGATCTCATTAAATCAAGCATAACTTTCTCTCTCGTAATTAGAATCAAGTGATTTAAATGAAATGAAGGTAATAGACAAATCTACAACTTTCATGTTGACCACTCTTCCAAAATCAGCTGATTTCATGGGGGAAAATGCGTGACAAGATTCAGATTCAAGAACGACATATGAGTTTAGAGCACATTTGAAGTAACTTTGGAGATGCCAATTTAGGGCACTCTTCTACTATAAATAGGGTCTTTTGGTTGTCATTCAAGAAACACAAAAAACCTTGGGGAGGGGGAGAGAAGTTTTCTTATTGTCTTTCTTTAGGCTAAGTTTTCTAGTAATAGAAATGTCTTATCTAGTTTCTCTTCTATTTTGTTGTCTTTTCTACTTTCATTATGTCTTTCTAAATTTCATTTAGCTAAAGAGAAAGTGTGAACCTTTTGATGGAGGAAGAAGAATGGTTATAAAGGTACATAATGTTTAAATGTGCTGTATTATTATTTTAATTTTTGATTAAAACCCTCATTATTTAGTGGCAGTTCATAATTTATCTATTACAAATGGCACAACAAATGTTTGGGTTCATGTAGCTAAATGTTTGGTTCAACTGTACCGATCCCTAACATGAAACCTTGATTTGTTGTAGATAAAGGTGTGCATAAATACTTAATCCCATAAATAAGTTTTGGTGTTAAAGCCTTTCTTGATTAGTGGTGCTTCTTGATTTATGTAATACTAATGGCATAACAAATGCTTGAGTTCATTTAGCTAAATATGTGGTTCTTAGACAAATATGTGTATAAATACTTAATCCCATAAACAGGTATTAGAGTTAAGATATAATTTACAGACAGTAAAACAATATTATGATCACCTTGATGAATGAGCTATTTGATAACATCTTCCCATTAGAATATTCATTGTGTATGAATTCCAATAGTGGTATTTAAAAGAGGTAAAAAGAATAATAAATAATCATTCTTCTATCCAAAACTCAAAAGTGGATCCATAATCCTTAGTACTTTAATTAGTTTGATTTCTTAGTTATAGCATAAATTTTTCTTTATAATCTAAACCACATAAAGCCCACCTTTTAAGAAATATAATCTTAAAAACTTTAAACAACTTCCCTATACATCGATCTCGGACTCACAAGAAATTTATTACTTAACACAACTTGTATTTGGATTTGCAAACTTAAAGTTGTAGTAAGTTTTTGGCGTCGTTGTCGGGGAAGGCAAGGTAAGTATTCAAGTTTGTAAATATATTTCCTTTGTAAATATTATGTGTTTGTTTTCTTTATGGTTATATGTTCATATGGTATCCTAGTCATAATTGCTACAACTTTAAGGTTGCAAACCCAAATGCAGGTTGTAGTAAGTAATAAATTTCTCGTGAGTCCGAGGTCGATCCACAGGGAAGTTGTTTGAAGAATTCAAGTTTATATTTATAAAAAGATGGACTTTATGTGAATCAAAAATATATGAACAATTAATGTATAATGTAACTAAAGAAAAAACCGAAGTAATAAAAGTACTGAGGATTAGGGATCCACTCTTGAGTTTTGGATAGAGAAATGGTTATTTATTCTTTTTACCTCTATTAATTACCACAATTGGAATTCATACATAATGAAGGTTCCAATGGGAAGATATTATTAAGTAACTTATGCAATAAGGTAATCATGATATTGTCTTACTATAGCAAATTATCTCTTAACGCCAACACTTATTTATGGGATCAAGCATTTATGTACTCCTTCGTCAACAACAAATCAAGGTTTCACATTAGCAGTCGGTGGGGTAAAACCGTACAATAAGCTAAATGAACCCAAGTATTTGTTGTGCCATTGGAGATACATAAATCAAGAATCACCACAAAAACAAATAGGGTTTAGATCAAAAATAATAATAATAATACAACATACTTAAACAATTTCTACCCTTATAATCATTTCTCTTCCTCCATCAAGAGATTCACCCTTTTTCCTCAGCAAAATGAAATTTAGAAAGACATAATAAAAGTAACAAAGACTAAAAATATAAGAGAAACTAGAGAATGCATTTCTATTACTACTAGAAAACTTACAATACTAGAAAACATACAAACTAGATAACTTAGCCTAAAGAAACCCTTTCCCCCCCTTCTTTTACAAGCTGAATACATGGCCTATTTATAGTACTTGGAGTAAGCTAGAGGCCAAACAAATAATGGAGGGGTTAATCAAGTGGTATGCTAGTTGCCAAGAGTTGGTAAGTTGTTACACAAATTTCTCATCCACTGAATTGAATTACATTTTTCGGTCAGATACAGCCAGATTTTGAAGATACGTGAAGAATCAAAATTGTAGATCTTTCAGCGCTGATATATTTTCATATATATTTTGTCAAATTTGGTGATCGGATGAAGGAGACATGGTCAAATTACCGAGTCATGTCCAAAAGCCACCCTGTAACATTAGCAGCAACTTTCAGCCTATGGTTTTACCATTTCAACACATTTTCACACCATCTTGTCTTCAGCAAACTTGTTTATTTCCTCTTGGGTATAACATATCCAAATTTCAGACCAAAATAAATTTGGTCTCAAGATATATAACCGAATTGGTAAAATAAGTCACTACTGGGCTGAACTCTGATCCGAATTTTGGTGATCCATTTTGTGCAACAACTTGGATGAATTTTCTGCTATCATCAACATTGAATTGGGCTGAGCCTCCAACATAAACGTTGTACCTCTATCTCTTGGCTTTCAAATGAAATAAGCTTCAGGTCCATAGAGCTTTTGATCATGAAGTTATGCTCAAATTACAAAAACTACACAAGTCTGGAAACATGCTTCCATTTATTTCCTAACACAAAATATTAATAAAACAATAATATTAACAAGAATAAAGCAAGAAAAGTATAAAGGATTTGATATAAAAATATGTCAAAATATGCACTTATCAAATTCCCCCACACTTAACCCTTGCTTGTCCTCGAGCAAGCTTAAAACAAACATAAACTAATCCACTTTCGTAGGAAATCACGATTGCATTTAGCATATGCAACAAGCCTTTAAACCTCTAGGTGGCCCATAGAGGACGAGTTATAGTATCGTGAAGGTTTCCAGCAGTGATACCTACAAACGCCTATAATAACTATCTTCAACTTTTATTCTCATGAAGCAACAAAGTAATATGGAAATAAAATCAAACAAGTGTTGAGTTTAACTCTTAGTCATTCAAAAATCAATACATTTCCACAATAATCATACTCAAGTGTGTGTGTGGACAGTTAATGTCAATAGTGATGAAACTATGCATGTTTCAAATAAGTGAATTCTCATAAAACCTTACAAAACCATCACCCAATCTCTAACAGAAAAGTTAAACATCATAGGCTCTTCCTTTGGTGCAAATCTCCACTACACTGAAGGCACCACACGAAATCAAAAGGTCTTTTACAAAGGTTGTAATGGGGCCAAAGGGTGGTGATGTAGCTAAGAAATAAAATGATAGGATGCAACAAAGGTTCTAAAAACTTCATGGAATTAGAGACATAAAATTTATCGATGAAGAATTCTCCAACTCCACAAATTTCACACTGGAGTCTATTGTTATTGAATTGGACCCCTCTTATTCATCTTGCAACATCTCATTTTTAGTTGCAACTTGTAGCACTTTGCAACTTTTTTTTATATTATTTTTCTTTTTTTCTTTTTTTTTCTTTTTTTTAAGAGAAACTCTCCCACACTTATCTTCTATCCCAATCTGAATTTCTTTTGTAAGTCCAAGCTTTCAATTGAATGTCTCTTAAACTCCAATCATTTTTAGAACAAGAGTTGGATAATAGTGTATTTAGGCTAGGTAAAAAGATATGGTTACAAAAAAAATATTTATTTATTGTAAGGCTCAAAGTGGTTTACTAGGGATGTTTTCTTTAAACATCATATAGGGAACAAGCTGATTTGACAATGGTGCTAGAAAACCTAATGCCTTAATCATTTTTCTAGTGGTGCACTATCAGTCGTTCGCCTCGACAGACCAAAAATAAAAGTTCTAATACTCAACCCCTACATGTTGAAGATTCAAGTGATGATTAGAGCAAGGGCATAAGAACTATATATTTTGACATGATTGTTTTCACACTAAATAACATAACTATTTGTGCAAAATAAAATTTGAGTATAATTATCGCAAAAATATATTAACCAAATAACAACATCAAAGTCCAAAACAACACCCATCATCAATCAAACCATATTATTCATGCTTAATTTTATTCATTGAAGTTGGAAGAACCTATACGACTCAAAAAAAATATTGGTAATTCACAAACACTTGTTAAAAACTTTACAAACCTGCCATATTATGCAAAAAATAGGGATGCGTCTCAAGAGTGTTACAATTACCCTTTACTCAGCCACCTTTTTTTTCATGCTTTCAACGGACCCAACAAAAAAACACGCTTGATTTATATTTATTTATTTTTATATATTTTTTTTTATTTTTTTTTATTATTATATTTTTTTTTATACTAAAAAAAACACATTGAATATACAAGTCATGATATCAATTATCCCCCCCAACCTAATCGAGACATTGTCCCCAATGTCAAAAATAGATAGGAAAGTAAAGTTTGAAAGATATCACCTGAAATGCGGCTAATAAAGCTGAAACAACAAAAAAAAACACATACTATTAGATAAAATTATTAACAATAAGTATCACAGACTGAGAGTCAATTTCAATTTGTGTTTTCGACCATTGTTCCTATTGGACCAATCCACATTGGCCAAGGCTGGATCAGGTTTTGGCATATATGCTAGAAGTTGATTAATCAACTGGTCAGGTGTCGGAGCAAAATGATGATTCTTCTCGCAGAAGTTGAAATAAACCCTTTTTTCGCAGCATGATGTACAAAAGATAGCAAACTATCATAAAAACCATTAACATTAAGAATACCTATAGGGTTTTGGTGAATGTTGAGTTGTGCCCAAGAGATAATTTGGAATAATTCCTCTAGTGTACAAAACCGCCAGGTAGAATGATGAATGCATCCGCATTGTTTAACATGTTAGGCATTCTGTCCTGAATATGTGACACTTTTAGCTCATCTCCAATGGTCATACCTGTGATATTCTGTACTGTTAAAGATTTTGGGATAACTCCCAGAACTTTGACACCTCCTACATAAGCAGAAATAGCAACACTCCCCATTAACCCCAAACTGCCTCCCCCATACACTAAATGAATTTTTCTTTCTGCTAAAGTTCTACCAAGGTTATTGGCTGCCCCTATAAACTCACCATTTTTTCCTAGATTGGATCCACAAAAAACACAAATGGAATTACATTTGCGAGTTGAAGAAACTTCCATTTTTTTTTCTTTTTGAAAATAAGTTGTGCAAAAATAGAGTGAGCACGGTGATATTTATTGAGATGTGAACAGGGAATGCATTTATTGCATGTCTTTTTCTTTTGTCAAAAAGGTTGAAAATAAGGACACATACAAAATTTTAAAATTACCTACTAACACGTGTATGTACATGTAGTTGTGATTGTGGCTCACATCTTCCTCTGGTTTTACGTCCAGTAACGGCTTAAACGCCCTCTATGGGTCGAGGATATGCTTCCCATCCAGTTTTCTTATAAACTAGCAAACAGGGTCTTTTAATGTCAGATTCCCAAGACTATAAAGCTCATATTCATTTCGAAAACGATCCCATAAATCAAGAATTGCACGTTGTACCAATCCACATGAATGCGTCTCAAGAGTCAATATAATGTGATCTAAAGACTCCTTACTCAGTCCATCCATAATGAATTTAAGTTTATCTTGTCGATTTTTAGAGACCATTCCTAAAGAACGACACTTTGTGTTGCAAGTCCATCTAGCACAAATATGACAAACTTTCATTTTTTTCGTCCTTTGTTTTTTTGAATATGTGCTTTTATCAAAACCAGACATGTATCTAGTAAGCAAATTTGGAAACTCATGTGAAAACTCACCTGCCCTTACCTTTGCTTCAATTATCCATCGTATGTCCTCCGGGATGCCCTTGTGCATAAGCATCCTCAATCTTTCAATCCTGATTTTATAAAATTTCAAAATTGCATTTTTAGGAAGAAAAGGAAATCGCTTCTTGAGAGTTAGAAATATGTCACCCATTTTGAAAATAACAAGAAAAGAGAATGAGAAAAGCAAAGAAAATTTGTACAAAGATTTCAGTTGTTTGGGAAACTGACAAGTCCAACTTTTATAGCCACGGAGTACCGTTATCCGCCATTTAACCGGGAAAAGAAAAAATAAAAAATAAAAGAAGAAGAAGAGAAGAAAAAAAAAATAATGTCAGATAAAAAATATATACAACACTAATCATAACAAGGGTTAGAAAGAAAAAGAATTTCCTCTTGTGAAAATTGATTTTCTAGAAATGGTTTAACTTTTTGTCCATTTACTTTGAATATGTTACCATTTCTAGGATTCTCAATGTCAATCGCCCCATAAGGATATACTTTTTTTACAACAAAAGGACCACTCCACCTTGATCTCAATTTTCCAGGAAACAAATGCAATCGAGAATTATAAAGCAAAACCTTTTGACCAACCTCAAATATTTTTCTTGAAATTTTATTATCATGAAAATCTTTGATTCTTGCTTTATAAATTTTAGAATTCTCATATGCATCATTTCTCAGTTCTTGAAGTTCATTGATTTGCAATTTGCGTAATTTTGAAGCTTTATCAAGGTTGAAGTTAAACATTTTGATTGCCCAATAAGCTTTATGTTCAAGTTCAATAGGTAAATGACAAGGTTTTCCATAAACTATCCTATAAGGAGACATGCCTAATGATGTTTTGAAAGCAGTTCTATATGCCCAAAGTGTATCGGTAAGTCTAAGAGACCAATCTTTACGGTTTGGGTTAACTGTTTTCTCCAAAATTTGTTTTATCTCCCTATTTTCAAGTTCAACTTGTCCATTTGTCTGAGGGTGATAAGGGGTTGCAACTTTATGTATGATTCCATATTTCTTCATTAAAGTTCCGAAAACTTTGTTACAAAAATGTTTTCCCCCATCACTGATAATAGATCTAGGAATTCCAAATCGACTTAAAATATTTTCTTTCAAAAATTTTATCACTATTTTGTGATCATTATTTCGACAAGGAATTGCCTCGATCCATTTTGAAACATAATCTATGACAACCAATATGTAAAGAAAACCAAATGATAATGAAAATGGCCCCATAAAATCAATACCCCAACAGTCAAAGATTTCAATCACTAGGATAGGGTGTAGGGGCATCATATTTCTCTTTGAAAGGGACCCTAACTTTTGACAATTTTCACAACTTTTGCAGAAAGTGTAAGTATCTTTGAAAAGAGTTGGCCAATAAAATCCACATTGCAAGATTTTTGCAGTAGTTTTCTTTACAGAAAAATGACCACCACATGCTTCTGAATGACAAAATTTGACAATATTACCTATCTCATTGTCAGGCACACATCTTCGAAAGATTTGATCTGGACAATATTTGAATAGGTATGGATCATCCCAATAAAAATTTTTAACCTCAGTCAAAAACTTCTTTTTATCTTGAGAGTTCCAATGTGATGGCATCTTTCCTGTCACAAGAAAATTAACAATGTCAGCAAACCAAGGTAAAATAGAAATGTTAAATAATTGTTCATCAGGGAAAGTGTCATTAATTGGTGTGGTTTGAAATGAGTCATCACAAACAAGTCTCGACAAATGATCAGCCACTACATTCTCTACTCCTTTTTTATCTCGAATAGTAACATTAAATTCCTAGAGTAAGAGAATCCACCTAATCAGTCTTGGTTTAGCATCTTTTTTTGACAATAGATATTTCAAAGCTGCATGATCACTGAAAACAACAATTGGTGAGCCAACAAGATAAGATCGAAATTTATCCAATGCAAAAACTACAATAAGTAATTCTTTTTTAGTTGTTGTATAATTCAATTGAGCACCATTTAAAGATTTACTTGCATAGTAAATAACATATGGTTTTTTATCTTTTCTTTGTCCCAAGACAGCTCCAACAGCATAATCACTAGCATCACACATTATTTCAAAAGGTAAAGTCCAATCTGGAGGCTGCATGATTGGAGCAGATGTAAGCATACTTTTAAGCTTAACAAAAGCATTTTCACAGTTTTCAGTCCATTCAAAAATAGTGTCTTTTGTTAGAAGATTATACAAAGGTTTAGATATTATACTAATCTTTGATAAATCTTCTATAAAAACCAGCATGTCCTAAAAATGATCTAATCTCCTTCACAGTCTTTGGTGTTGGCAAATTGGCAATTAACTCAATTTTAGATTTATCAACCTTAATACCTTCTGATGATATAATGTGTCCAAGAACAATACCAGTTGTTACCATGAAGTGACATTTCTCCCAATTGAGCACAAGATTCTTTTCTTCACACCTGATCAAAACCTTTTCTAAATTAGATAAGCAATCATCAAATGAATTACCAAAAACAGAAAAATCATCCATGAAGACTTCAAGAAAACATTCAACCATGTCACTAAAAATACTAAGCATGCATCGTTGGAATGTAGCTGGTGCATTACATAATCCAAAAGGCATCCTTCGATATGCAAAAGTACCAAAATGACATGTAAAAGTTGTTTTCTCTTGATCTTCAAGTGCAATTGCAATTTGATTATATCCAGAATATCCATCTAAAAAGCAATAAAATTCGTGTCCTGCAACTCTTTCTAAAATTTGATCCATGAAAGGTAATGGAAAATGATCTTTTCTAGTAACTGAGTTGAGTTTTCTTTAGTCAATGCACATTCGCCAACCAGTAACAGTCCTAGTTGGAATTAATTCATCATTCTCATTCTTGACTACAGTAACTCCAGATTTCTTAGGTACAACTTGAGTAGGACTTACCCATTTGCTATCAGAAATAGAATAAATGATTCCATTATCTAAGAGTTTAATGACTTCATTTCTTACTACTTCTTTCATATTAGGATTTAGCCTTCGTTGCATTTCTCTAGATGGTTTAGCATTTTCTTCTAGATAGATGTTATGTGTGCAAATGAAAGGATTAATACCTTTAATATCAGCAATGGTCCATCCTAAAGCATTCTTATGCATTTTTAGAGTTTCGATCAACTTACCTTCTTGATATGCATCGAGTTTGGAAGAAATTATTACTGGAAAAGTTTCATTCTCACCCAAGAAAGAGTATTTCAAATTAACTGGCAAAGGTTTCAATTCAACCACGGGAGCTTTAATACTTGATGGAATAGATTTTACTGTTGATGATGAAAGTTCTTCGAACCTTGGCTTCCAAAAATATTTTTCTTGTACCTGCAAAAATTCAGAGATAGTATTAGTGTGTTCCTTTTTATAAATACTTTCACTTTCAAAACAAGTCTACAAAAAATTTGAAGAGTTAGTAGTAGTAAAGTATTCATGAACAAGTTCCTCAATTGAATCCACTTCATGTACTTCGACATCTTCTGCAGGTTGCATACAAACATTAAACACATTTAGTTCCAAAGTCATATTTCCAAATGATAACTTCAAAATACCATTTCTACAATTGATCAAAGCATTTGAAGTTGCAAGAAAAGGACGACCCAAAATGATAGGAATTTGTGTATGTGTTTGTGCAACAAGCTCTGTGTCCAAAATGATGAAATCAACTGGAAAGTAAAACTTATCAATTTGTACCAACACATCTTCTACTATTCCCTTTGGAACTTTAATCGAACGGTCAGCTAGTTGGAGTACAACAGAAGTTGTTTTAAGTTCTCCCAAACCTAACTGTTCATAAACTGAGAAAGGTAGAAGATTTACACTAGCACCAAGATCAAGCAAAGCACGCTCTATTCTAGTGTTTCCTATGATACATGAAATGGTTGGACAACCTGGATCTTTGTACTTGGGTGGAGTGAATTGTTGAATGATTGAACTAACACTTTCAGTTAAAAATGCCTACTTTTGTACATGATGTTTTCTTTTGATTGTACACAAATCTTTCAAAAATTTGGCATGAGGTGGCACTTGTTTGATTGCATCCAATAATGGAATATTAATCTTGACTTGTTTAAAAATTTCAAAAATTTCAGCATTTGAGTTCAATTTCTGAGTTGCTTGCAATCTTTGAGGAAAGGGTGCTGGAGGTAAATATTTTTCTTTTTCATCATTTTCACGCTTACCTTCTTCAAACTTACCTTCATTGTCAAGACTATTTCCATTTTTCATTTCTGGAGGTGGATTAGAAACTTTCTCCTTGGGATGAATAGTCTTGTCAACAACTTTTCCATTCCGAAGAGTTGTAACTGAATTAGCCTCCTTGACTGCATTTTCACCTGAAGAAGAAACATGACACTGAGTAGAAGGATTAGGTTGAGGTTGAGCAGGAAATTTACCTTTTTCATGAGTACGCAAAGAAGTTGTCAGTGTTGAAAGTGTGCTTCTGATCTCATTGATAGCTTGTGAAGTCTGATTATTGATGTTTGTTTGTTCATGCATAAATGCTTGCAAAGTTTCCTCAATGGATTTTGTATGTGGAGGTGGATAAGAATGAAAGTTTTGTGGTTTTTGTGAATGCGGTGGTTGGGCACGGTTATCATCTCGCCAACTGAAATTGGGATGATTTCTCCATTGTGGATTGTAAGTTTCAGAATATGGAGAATGGAAAGGTTTTTTGAATGTGTTCATAAAATTTGCTTGTACTGGAAGGTTTGGACATTCATTGGTGGAGTGCCCCAAAAGTTCACAATTGCTACAAACTTCTTCCTCTTGCACAGATTTGATTTCCTTTACTTTCTTAAGTTCCATGGCTTCAACTTTTCTTGTTAAATTAGCAAGTCTAGCATTTAGATCATCTTCTTGGCTAAGGTAATATTTTCCTTTATTACTATTAGCAAGATTAGATCTAATAGAACCTTCGGAAGAATTAACACTATGCCATGATTGAGAGTTTTCTGCCAAATGATCTAAGTATTCTAGGGATTCATCAGGTTCCTTATCAAGAAACTCACCATTACACATTGTTTCAACAAATTGTTTTGTTTCAGGAGTTAAACCTTCATAAAAGAAACTAATTAAGCGCCATTTTTCAAAACCATGATGTGGGCATGAATTCAACAAATATTTAAATCTTTCCCAACATTGAAAGAAAACTTCATTCGAATTTTGAGAAAAATTTTGAATTTGTCTTTTCAAAGCATTAGTTTTATGAGTTGGAAAGAATTTTTTCAAGAATTCAGCTTGCATTTCTTGCCAAGTACCAATTGACCTAGGTTTTAAAGAATTAAGCCAATTTTTTGCTTTATCTTTTAAAGAGAAAGGAAATAATTTGAGCTTAACAATCTCATTTGTGCAAGTTTGATCATCAAAAGTGGCACATACTTCATCAAATTCTTTTAAATGCAAGTAAGGACTTTCAGAGTCTAAACCATGGAAATTAGGAAGTAAAGGGATCATACCTGACTTGAATTGAAAATTATTTGCATTTAGAGGAAAAATGAAACAAGAAGGAGAAGAATTTCGAGGAGGTTGTAAGTAATAACGCATGGTACGCACCTGTTGATTCTCATTTTCATCCTGAACACTTTCATTTTCAGCCATGGTGGAAGTGTGTGGAGATGATTCAAACAAAGTTTCAAAATTATTTCTTACTAAATGTCGAGAATTATGACTACGATACCATATAACCATATATCCATAAAGAAAATAAACATGATGTATCTTAGCAGTTATCTATACCCTTTGTTAGCAATGAGATAGCTGAAGTTTCAGTCAAAACATACATGAACATATAATGGAAAAACACCAGTAGGACCAAATTCATTTATTGCTTTCTTGTGTTGAACTAAGTTGAGTCTTATTTTTTTACTTGGGAAGAGTTAACTGACGTATAGCACACCATAAAATTATTCTTGGCTAATCCAATTCTTGATGAATAATTAAAATCAAGCAATTGAAGATGAAATGTTAAACTAAATTGGAAAGAAATCACACTCACTCTATGTGTGAGAAATGTACTATAATAATGCTGTACAAAAAGTTTGAGGAGAAACAGACATCACTCCACGTAAAAAACTAGCAAGTGAAAACATTTGTAATATTATTTTGTTCAAAAGTTTTAAACAACCAAAACTTTTAACATGGGATGCGATAGTGGACACATGGCACACTAATGTAATTTTAATTACAACATGACTGTGCTATATAGCCCAAGATTAATTGTGCATAGAAATCGACTGCAAGGGGAAAAATACATATGAGAACAATCTCATTTAGTTTTAAGTACAACTATTAATGGCCTTAACTTTTGACTCGAGATAACTTAATAGATGTAGGCACACCATCTGGATCCTAGTTCAACTATAGTAGCTTGTGATATCAGGTTTGAAATGAGTTGATGTATAAAGATTCTTACAAACTTGGAGTGCATTGAAACTCGCACAATATGAAAGTTCGTAAAAAGGCAAGACTGTAAGTGAAAAAAAATATTACAAAAGAAGATAAACATTCTGTACAAGCTCAAATGGCCGTAGTTTTTTACTTTGGTTCAGATAATGAACATTGGGCACAATCAGGATATCTTCTTGTTGGCTGTTTGTGCCTGTAAAACTAAGATGATAAATGAGCTTATTTAAATATCTTATGTATATTAGAAGTATGGTAGAGTTAAGTAGAAAGAAACATCAACACAATGGAAAGAGTAGACAAATGAGTCCAAGCTTATATACAAGTTTTCTGCTATGAAACATTTTTTAGGCCTTAAGATTTTTATTGGGATGCGTTTTCAGAGGAGGAGTACAAAATTGGAACTCACGAGATTACACACACTAAAATCGAGTGATAATAAAACTAACCCAATATACAAGACGAAGCCCATTGGGTGTAGTGTTAAGCAAAAGTTGAAATAGTTGCATATTTTCACATGGGGTCAAATAACGAGAATGGGAGGAAATCTGGCAATCATTATTCAGATTCTCTATCCCTCACTAAATTGTTTGCTAAAACGAGCCAATAACTGAATGTGCTATACACCCTAACTATGTTATACCTCAAAGAAAATGTATCTATAGAAATTCACTCCATCAGATAAAAAAAAACATAAGACAATAGTCAACTTAGTTTGAAGTACAATTTTTTACAGCTTTAACTTTTAACAAAGGATGACTTAATAGAGGCGGGTTACTCCATCAGAATTCCTCGTTGAACTCTATTGGCAATGTAATGTCAGGTTGAAATGATAAGATGTACAAAATTTCTTTGGTAAATTCAAGCAGCAAAAAGACTCTCAATATGTGTAAGTTTTGAATAAGATTTTACTAAAGTTTGATACAAATAGCAATTAATGCAAGTTGAACATTTTGTAGAAGTTCAAACAGTAGTAACTTAAGTAGACTTTGAATAAGATGAACATTTTGTACAAGTTCATACGCATTTGAAATATTTGCAGACTTAGTTGAAAAAAAAATCTACTTAATAAAAAAATTAGGCAAATCAATCCACACTTATATTGCTCTTAAACATCATTTGACATTAGGTTTTGATTGGGGATAATTTAGTTGATGAGGGGCTCATAATAAGATTCTCTAGAAGAACTGCATGAGCTTAATAAAAACAAGTGAAATGTTGCGATGCATAAAAATTTCATATATGGCCTCAAACCGCATTACAAGATAAATGGAAACAAATAAATAAGGCATATTTCATATAGCTATCAATTTTTCTAGAAACTAACTTAACCACCTTGGTTTTGACTTCAAGTGTAACCCACTTAAGTTTTCAATCATATAAAAAGATACTAAAACATGTAAGCATCTAAGATACCATAAATTCATCATAAGAAACATTGAAAAAGAATATACCTTGATTTGATTGGAATTAAACTCCAAAATCAATGGTTTTCAAGCTTAAAAAGGGTAGAAACTTGTTCTAGTTTGCATTTTATGGATTCCTATGGATTGAATTCAATTTTTATGAGTATGAGAGTGTAGAAATTTGGGAGAAACTTAGAGAAGAAGGGCTGGTTAATTTTGAGGAGTTTCCACAAGAAAATATGGCTAAAATGACTTCTTTGACATTTCAAAAAGAGGTAAGTGGTGATGATTGGTTCCATCATGCTTAGTGTCTTCTCATGCCGAAAGCCACATTTATGGGCTAGGGAGATGACAAAAATTGATGCTTTGGTGTTATAATCAAGTGCAATGTAGTTTAGAATGATTTCATGCAACCTAGTCAACCAACTAATCAAATTACACAATTTTGCATACTTTTAGTTCTTAGCCAAATGTAATATATTTAAAGCAAATATTTAGGCAAGTAACCACTTTGGAATGTAACAAGTATAGAGGAATATGAATAATTCATTTCATGGCCATTCAACACATCAATCTTCCTTAACTGAGATACCGAGCTTTTCACTGCAAAAAGGCACTTAAGAAATATGTTAAATCAAGAAACAAAAATTTGATCTCATATTTCATGTACTAATGCATGTTAAAACATAACTGTGGTATATAGTAACAATTATTTATGTTCGTGCAATCATGCTATTTGTATGCCATAATTCGATAATGCACATTGATTAGTTGCATATTCTTACAATATGCTTATATTATTGACTATGTTGGAGAGAATTGGGCATTACATGCTCAATTAGTTGTTTGCCTTGACAAACCAAAAGGAAAAGTTCTAACACTTAGCCCGTACATGTCGAAAATCCAAGTGATGATTAAAGCGATGACATAAAAACTACCTATTTTGACATGCTTATCTCCATATTGAATAACATAACTATTTGTGCAAAAAATTTGAGCATAATTATTACAAAAATATATCAACCAAAGAGCAACATCAAGGTCCAAAACAATACCCATCATCAATCACAATCACATCATTCATGCTCCTTTTAATCATTGAAATTGGAAGAACAACTGTGACTAAAAAGAAATTTACAATTCACAAACTTTTAGTTAAAAACTTCACAAACTTGCCATGTTATGCCAAAAAAAAGAAGAGTGTTAAAGTTAAATTTTACGCTATCATGTTTTTTCATGGTTTCGATGATCCCAAAAGCAAACACGCTTGATTTTTAAAATATCAAACTATCTCCTCCCCCAACCTAATCGAGGCATTGTACCCAATATGGAAGATAGATAGGAAAGTACATTTTAAAATATATCACTTGAAATATGACTTGTTGGAAAATAGGGTTGAAACAATATAAAATACACACTATTAGTCAAAATCATTAAGGATAAATTTCATAGGTTGAGAGTTAAATTTATTTGCATTTTTGACCACTGTCCCTATTGGACAAATCCACACAAGTCAATGCTGGATCAGGTTTGACACATATGCTAAAAGTTGATCAATCAATTAGTCAGGTGTTGGTGTAGAAATGAGAATTCATCTCCCAGATGGTGAAATAAAATCTTTTTTCACAGCATGATCTACAAAATATAGAAAATCATCCAAGAAACCATTAACATTAAGAATACCTACAGGTTTCTGGTAAATACTGAGTTGTGCCCAAGAGATAACTTGGAATAACTTCTCCAGTGTACCAAAACTACCAAGTAGGGTGATGATTGTATTCGCATTTTTTAACATGTTATGCATTCTATCTTGAATATGTGACGCTTTTAGCTGATCTCCAATGGTCATACCTTTCTCATTGTAAGGCACACGATCATCACAATAAAAGTTTTTCACCTCGGTCAAAAATTTGTTTTTATTTTGGGAATTCCAATGCGGTGGCATCTTTCTTGTCACAAGAAAATTAACAATGTCAGTAACCAAGGTAAAATAAAAATATTGAATAGTTGTTCATTAAAAAAAGTGTTATTAATGGGTGGTTTGAAATGAGTAATCATAAATAAGTCTCGACAAATGATCAACCATCACATTCTCTACTCCTTTCTTATCTCGAATAGTAATGTTGAATTCCTAAAGTAATAGAATCCACCTAATCAGTCTAGGTTTGACATCTTTTTTTGACAAAAGATATTTCAAAGCTACATAATCACTGAAAAAACAACAACTGATGAGAATGTAGTCCTTTTCAATGGTTGAATGAATAATACAATTGAGCACTATTCAAAATTTTACTTGCATGTTAAATGATTTTTGGTTTCTTATGTTTTCATTGTCCTAAGACAACTCTAACAATATAGTCACTGACATCACATATTATTTTAAAAGATAAAGTCTAATTTGGAGGCTGCATAATTGGAGCAGATGTAAGCATGCTTTTAAACTTAACAAAAATATTTTCACAATTTTTTTGTCCATTCAAAGATAGTGTCTTTTGTTAGAAGATTACACAAAGGTTTAGATATTATATTTAAATCATTAATAAATCTTCTATAAGAACCAACATGTCCTAAAAATGATCTTACTTCCTTCACAGACTTTGGTATTGGCAAATTGTCAATTAACTTGATTTTAGATTTATATACTTCAATCCTTTTCATGAAATAATATGTCCAAGAACAATGTAAGTTGTTACCATGAAATGACATTTCTCCCAATTGAGTACAAGATTCTTTTCTTCAGACCTGATCAAAACTTTTTCTACATTAGACCAATAATCGTCAAATGAATTACCAAAAATAGAAAAATTATCCAAGAAGACTTCAAGAAAATGTTCAATCATGTTTGTAAAAATACTAAGCATGTATCGTTGGAATGTAGCTAGTGCATTACATAATCCAAAAGGCATTCTTTAATATGCAAAAGTACCAAAAGGACATCTAAAAGTGGTTTTCTCTTGATTTTCAAGTGTAATTGCAATTTAATTATACCCATAATATCCATCTAAGAAATAGCAAAATTTATATCCTGCAACTCTTTCTAAGATTTGATCCATGAAGGGTAATGAAAAATGACCTTTTCTAGTAACTGAGTTAAGTTTTCTATAATCAATACACATTCGCCAACCATTAACAGTCCTAATTAGAATTAATTCATTATTTTCATTCTTGACTATAGTAAGTTCGGATTTGTTAGATACAACTTAAGTAGGACTCACCCATTTGCTGTCAGAAATAGGATAAATGGTTCTATTATCTAAGAGTTTAATGACTTCATTTCTCACCGCTTCTTTCATATTAGGATTTGGCCTTCGTTGCATCTCTCTAGATAGTTTAGTATTTTCTTCTAGATAGATGTTATGTGTGAAAATTATGGGACTAATACATTTAATATCAACAATGATCTATCCTAAAATATTTTTATGCATTTTTATAGTTTTGATCAACTTACTTTCTTGGGATGCATCAAGTTTGGAAGAATTTATTATCGAAAAATTATCATTCTCACCCAAAAAGGAGTATTTCAAATCAAATGGCAAAGGTTTCAAATAAATCACGGGAGTTTTAATACTTGATGGAACAAATTGTACTGTTGAAAATGAAAGTTCTCAAACCTTGGTTTCCAAAAATGCTTTTCTTGTACCTGTAAAAATTCAAAGAGAATATTAAATTATGTCTTTTTACAAATACTTTCACTTTCAAAATAAGTTTCCAGATGATCAAATAAATTAGTGATAGTAAAATATTTGTGAACAAGTTCCTCAATTGAATCTACTTCGTATACTTCGACATCTTCTGCAGGTTGCTTACAAACATTAAACACATTTAGTTCTAAAGTTATATTTCCAAAAGATAACTTTAAAATACAATTCCTATAATTAATCAAAGCATTTGAAGTAGCAAGAAAAAGATGACCCAAAATGATAAGAATCTATGTATATGTATGTGCAACAGGTTGTGTGTCCAAAATAATGAAATCGATTGGAAAGTAAAACTTATCAATTTTGTACCAAAACATCTTCTACTACTCCCTTTGGAACTTTAATCAAATGGTCAGCTAGTTGGAGTATGACAGAAGTTGTTTTATGTTCTCCCAAACCTAAATTTTCATAAACTGTGAAAGATAGAAGAATTACACTAGCACCAAGATTAAGCAAATCACGCTCTATTATAGTATTTCCTATGGTACATGAAATGGGTGGACAACCTGGATCTTTGTACTTGGATGAAGAGAATTGTTGAATGATTGAACTAACACTTTCAGTTAAAAATGCCTCCTTTTGTACATGATGTTTTCTTTTGATTGTACACAAATCTTTCAAAAAATTAGCATAAGGTGGAACTTGCTTGTTGCATCTAATAATAGAATATTAATCTTGACTTATTTAAAAACTTCAAAGATTCCAAAATTTGAGTAAAATTTCTAATTCGGTTGCAATCTTGAGGAAAAAGAGCTAGAGGTGAGTATTTTTCTTTTTCATCATTTTCAAACTCACTTTCATTAAACTTACCTTCATCATCAACACTATTTTCATTATTCGTTTCTAAAGGTGGATTATAAATTGTCTCCTTGGATGAATAGTATTGTCAATAACTTTTCCATTTCAAAGAGTTATGATCGAACTCCTTGACTGAATTTTTACCTGAAGAAGAAAATGATATTGAGTGGAAGAATTAGGTTGAGGTTGAGCCGAAAATTTTCCTTTTTCATGAGTACGCAAAGAGGCTGTTAGTGTTGAAAGTGTGTTTTTGATGTCATTGATGGCTTGTGAAGTCTGGTTATTGATGTTTGTTTGTCCATGCATAAACGCTTGCAAAGTCTATTCAAAGGATTTTGTATGTGGAGCTGGATAAGAAAAAAAGTTTGGTGGTTTTTGTGAATATAGCAGTTGGCATGATTATCATCTTCCCAATTAAAATTGGGTTAATTTTTATATTGTGGATTGTAAGTTTCAGAATATAGAGAATGAAAAGACTTTTTGAATGTATTTATGATATTTGCTTGTGTTAGAATATTTGAGCATTCATTGGTGGAGTGTCCCGCAAGTTTACAAATGCTACAAACTTCTTCATCTTGATAGATCTGATTTCCTTTACTTTTTAAGTTTCATGGCCTCAACTTTTCTTGTTAAACTAGCAATTCTAGCATTTAGATCATCTTCTTGACTAAAGTAATTTTTTTTAATTACTATTAGCAAGATTAAATCTAATAAAACCTTCGAAAGAATTAACACTATACCAAGTTTTCTGCCAAATAGTTTTGATATTCTAGGGTTTCATCAGGTTCTTTATCAAGAAATCACCATTACAATTATTTCAACAAATTATTTTATTTTGAGAGTTAAACTTTCATAAAAGAAACTATTTAAGTGCTATTTTTTCCAAACCATGATGTGGGCATGAATTTAATAAATCTTTAAATCTTTCACAACATTGAAAGAAAGCTTCATAAGGATTTTCAGAAAAAAATTGGATATATCTTTTCAAAGCATTAGTTTTATGAGTCGGAAAGAACTTTTTCAAAAATTTAGCTTTCATTTTTTGTCAAGTGCCAACTGACTTATGTTATAAAGACTTAAGCTAAGTTTTTGCTTTATCTTTTAAACAAAAAGGAAATAGTTTGAGCTTAACGGTCTCATTTGTATAAGTTTGATCATCAAAAGTGGCTCATACTTCATCAAATTCTTTCAGATGCAAGTAAGTGCTTTCAGAGTCTAAACTATGGAAATTAGGAAGTAAAGGGATCATACCCGACTTGAATTGAAAGTTATTTGCATTGAGAGGAAAAATAAAATAAGAAGGAGAAGAATTTTGAGGATATTACAAGTAATAATGTATGGTACGCACCAGTTAATTCTCATTTTCATCCAGGACACTTTAATTTTCAGCCATGGTGCAAGTATGTGGGGGTGACTCAAATAAATTTTCAAATAAAATTTTAGAATTACTTCAAACTAAATGAAGAGAATTATTGATAAGTGCATATTTTGACATATTTTTATATCAAATCCTTTATACTTTTCTTGCTTTATTCTTGTTAATATTATTGTTTTATTAATATTTTGTGTTAGGAAATAAATGGAAGCATGTTTCCAAACTTGTGCAGTTTTTGTAATTTATGCATAACTTCATGATCAAAAGCTCTATGGACCTGAAGCTTATTTTATTTGAAAGCCAAGAGATAGAGGTACAACTTTTATGTTGGAGGCTTAGCCCAATTCAGTGTTGATGATAGCAGAACATTCATCCAAGTAGTTTCACAAAATGGATCACCAAAATTCGGATCAGAGTTCAGCCCAGTATTGACTTATTTTACCAATTTGGTTATATATCTTGAGCCCAAATTTATTTTGGTCTGACATTTGGATATGTTATACCCAAGAGGTAAATAAACAAGTTTTCTGAAGACAATATGGTGTGAAAATGTGTTTAAATGGTAAAATCATAGGCTGCAAGTTGCTGCTGATGTTATAGGGCGGCTCTTAGACATGACTCGGTAATTTGACCATATCTCCTTCATCCGATCGCCAAATTTGACAAAAGATATATGAAAATATATCAGCGCTGAAAGATCTACAATTTTTATTCTTCACATATCTTCAAAATCTAGCTGTATCTGACCGAAACATGTAATTCAATTCAGTGGATGAGAAATTTGTGTAACAACTTACCAACTCTTGGCAACTAGCATACCACTTGATTAACCCCTCCATTATTTGTTTGGCCTCTAGCTTACTCCAAGTACTATAAATAGGCCATGTATTCAGCTTGTAAGAGAAGGGGGGAAAAGGGTTTCTTTAGGCTAAGTTATCTAGTTTGTATGTTTTCTAGTATTGTAAGTTTTCTAGTAGTAATAGAAATGCATTCTCTAGTTTCTCTTATATTTTTAGTCTTTGTTACTTTTATTATGTCTTTCTAAATTTCATTTTGCTGAGGAAAAAGGGTGAATCTCTTGATGGAGGAAGAGAAATGATTATAAAGGTAGAAATTGTTTAAGTATGTTGTATTATTATTATTATTTTTGATCTAAACCCTATTTGTTTTTGTGGTGATTCTTGATTTATGTATCTCCAATGGCACAACAAATACTTGGGTTCATTTAGCTTATTGTACGGTTTTACCCCACCGACTGCTAATGTGAAACCTTGATTTGTTGTTGACGAAGGAGTACATAAATGCTTGATCCCATAAATAAGTGTTGGCGTTAAGAGATAATTTGCTATAGTAAGACAATATCATGATTACCTTATTGCATAAGTTACTTAATAATATCTTCCCATTGGAACCTTCATTATGTATGAATTCCAATTGTGGTAATTAATAGAGGTAAAAAGAATAAATAACCATTTCTCTATCCAAAACTCAAGAGTGGATCCCTAATCCTCAGTTCTTTTATTACTTCGGTTTTTTCTTTAGTTACATTATACATTAATTGTTCATATATTTTTGATTCACATAAAGTCCATCTTTTTATAAATATAAACTTGAATTCTTCAAACAACTTCCCTGTGGATCGACCTCGGACTCACGAGAAATTTATTACTTACTACAACCTGCATTTGGGTTTGCAACCTTAAAGTTGTAGCAAGTTTTTGGCATATGTGCCAAAATTGAAATTGACTCTCAGTCTGTGATACTTATTGTTAATAATTTTATCTAATAGTATGTGTTTTTTTTTGTTTCAGCTTTATTAGCCGCATTTCAGGTGATATCTTTCAAACTTTACTTTCCTATCTATTTTTAACATTGGGGACAATGTCTCGATTAGGTTGGGGGGAGGATAATTGATATCATAACTTGTATATTCAATGTGTGTTTTTTTAGTATTAAAAAAAATATAATAATAAAAAAAATAAAAAATAAAAAATATATAAAAAAAATATAAATATAATTCAAGCGTGTTTTTTTATGGGTCCGTTGAAAGCATGAAAAAAAGGTGGCTGAGTAAAGGGTAATTGTAACACTCTTGAGACGCATCCCTATTTTTTGCATAACATGGCAGGTTTGTAAAGTTTTTAACAAGTATTTGTGAATTATTAATTTTTTTTTTTTGAGTCGTATAGGTTCTTCCAACTTCAATGATTAAAATTAAGCATGAATAATATGGTTTGATTGATGATGGGTGTTGTTTTGGACTTTGATGTTGTTATTTGGTTAATATATTTTTGCGATAATTATACTCAAATTTTATTTTGCACAAATAGTTATGTTATTTAGTGTGAAGACAATCATGTCAAAATATATAGTTCTTATGCCCTTGCTCTAATCATCACTTGAATCTTCAACATGTAGGGGTTGAGTATTAGAACTTTTACTTTTGGTCTGTCGAGGCGAACGACTGATAGTGCACCACTAGAAAAATGATTAAGGCATTAGGCTTTCTAGCACCATTGCCAAATCATCTTGTTCCCTATATGATGTTTAAAGAAAATATCCCCCTAGTAAACCACTTTGAGCCTTATAATAAATAAATATTTTTTTTGTAACCATATCTTTTTACCTAGCCTAAATACACTATTATCTAACTCTTGTTCTAAAATAATTAGAGTTTAAGAGACATTCAATTGAAAGCTTGGACTTTCAAAAGAAATTCAGATTGGGATAGAAGATAAGTGTGGGGAGTTTCTCTTAAAAAGAAAAAAAAAAAAAAAAAAAAAAAGAAAAAAGAAAAATAATATAAAAAAAAGTTGCAAAGTGCTACAAGTTGCAACTTAAAATGAGATGTTGCAAGATGAATAAGAGGGGTCCAATTCAATAACAATAGACTCCAGTGTGAAATTTGTGGAGTTGGAGAATTCTTCATCGATAAATTTTATGTCTCTAATTCCATGAAGTTTTTAGAACCTTTGTTGCATCCTATCATTTTATTTCTTAGCTACATCACCACCCTTTGGCCCCATTACAACCTTTGTAAAAGACCTTTTGATTTCGTGTGGTGCCTTCAGTGTAGTGGAGATTTGCACCAAAGGAAGAGCCTATGATGTTTAACTTTTCTGTTAGAGATTGGGTGATGGTTTTGTAAGGTTTTATGAGAATTCACTTATTTGAAACATGCATAGTTTCATCACTATTGACATTAACTGTCCACACACACACTTGAGTATGATTATTGTGGAAATGTATTGATTTTTGAATGACTAAGAGTTAAACTCAACACTTGTTTGATTTTATTTCCATATTACTTTGTTGCTTCATGAGAATAAAAGTTGAAAGATAGTTATTATAGGCGTTTGTAGGTATCACTGCTGGAAACCTTCACGATACTATAACTCGTCCTCTATGGGCCACCTAGAGGTTTAAAGGCTTGTTGCATATGCTAAATGCAATCATGATTTCCTACGAAAGTGGATTAGTTTATGTTTGTTTTAAGCTTGCTCGAGGACAAGCAAGGGTTAAGTGTGGGGGAATTTGATAAGTGCATATTTTGACATATTTTTATATCAAATCCTTTATACTTTTCTTGCTTTATTCTTGTTAATATTATTGTTTTATTAATATTTTGTGTTAGGAAATAAATGGAAGCATGTTTCCAGACTTGTGTAGTTTTTGTAATTTGAGCATAACTTCATGATCAAAAGCTCTATGGACCTGAAGCTTATTTCATTTGAAAGCCAAGAGATAGAGGTACAACGTTTATGTTGGAGGCTCAGCCCAATTCAATGTTGATGATAGCAGAAAATTCATCCAAGTTGTTGCACAAAATGGATCACCAAAATTCGGATCAGAGTTCAGCCCAGTATTGACTTATTTTACCAATTCGGTTATATATCTTGAGCCCAAATTTATTTTGGTCTGAAATTTGGATATGTTATACCCAAGAGGAAATAAACAAGTTTGCTGAAGATAATATGGTGTGAAAATGTGTTGAAATGGTAAAACCATAGGCTGCAAGTTGCTGCTGATGTTACAGGGCGGCTCTTGGACATGACTCGGTAATTTGACCATATATCCTTCATCCAATCGCCAACTTTGACAAAAGATATATGAAAATACATCAGCGCTGAAAGATCTACAATTTTGATTCTTCACGTATCTTCAAAATCTAGCTGTATCTGACCGAAAAATGTAATTCAATTCAGTGGATGAGAAATTTATGTAACAACTTATCAACTCTTGGCAACTAGCATACCACTTGATTAACCCCTCCATTATTTGTTTGGCCTCTAGCTTACTCCAAGTACTATAAATAGGCCATGTATTCAGCTTGTAAGAGAAGGGGGAAAAGGGTTTCTTTAGGCTAAGTTATCTAGTTTGTATGTTTTCTAGTATTGTAAGTTTTCTAGTAGTAATAGAAATGCATTCTCTAGTTTCTCTTATATTTTTAGTCTTTGTTACTTTTATTATGTCTTTCTAAATTTCATTTTGTTGAGGAAAAAGGGTGAATCTCTTGATGGAGGAAGAGAAATGATTATAAAGGTAGAAATTGTTTAAGTATGTTGTATTATTATTATTATTTTTGATCTAAACCCTATTTGTTTTTGTGGTGATTCTTGATTTATGTATCTCCAATGGCACAACAAATACTTGGGTTCATTTAGCTTATTGTACGGTTTTACCCCACCGACTGCTAATGTGAAACCTTGATTTGTTGTTGACGAAGGAGTACATAAATGCTTGATCCCATAAATAAGTGTTGGCGTTAAGAGATAATTTGCAATAGTAAGACAATATCATGATTACCTTATTGCATAAGTTACTTGATAATATCTTCCCATTGGAACCTTCATTATGTATGGATTCCAATTGTGGCAATTAATAGAGGTAAAAAGAATAAATAACCATTTCTCTATCCAAAACTCAAGAGTGGATCCCTAATCCTCAGTACTTTTATTACTTCGGTTTTTTTTTAGTTACATTATACATTAATTGTTCATATATTTTTGATTCACATAAACTCCATCTTTTTATAAATATAAACTTGAATTCTTCAACCAACTTCCCTGTGGATCGACCTCGGACTCACGAAAAATTTATTACTTACTACAACCTGCACTTGGGTTTGCAACCTTAAAGTTGTAGCAAGTTTTTGGCGCTGTTGCCGGGGAAGGCAAGGTGCATCACAACATTTCACTTGTTTTTATTTTGCTCATGCAGTTCTTCTAGAGAATCTTATTATGAGCCCCTCATCAACTAAATTATCCCAATCAAAACCTAATGTCAAATGATGCTTAAGAGCAATATAAGTGTTGATTGATTTGTCTAACTTTTTTATTAAGTAGATATTTTTTTTTCAACTAAGTCTGCAAATATTTCAAATGCGTATAACTTGTACAAAATGTTCATCTTATTCAAAGTCTACTTAATTTACTACTGTTTGAACTTCTACAAAATGTTCAACTTGCATTAATTGCTATTTATATCTAATTTTTTTATAATCTTATTCAAAACTTACACATATTGAGAGTCTCTTTGCTGCTTGAATTTACCAAAGAAATTTTGTACATCTTATCATTTCAACCTAACATTACATTGCCAATAGAGTTCAACGAGGAATTCTGATGGAGTAACCCACCTCTATTAAGTCATCCTTCGTTAAAAGTTAAAGCTGTAAAAAATTGTACTTCAAACTAAGTTGGCTATTGTCTTATTTTTTTTTTATCTGATGGAGTCAATTTCAATAGATACATTTTCTTTGAGGTATAACATAGTTAGGGTGTATAGCAGATTTAGTTATTGGCTCGTTTTAGCAAACAATTTAGTGAGGGATAGAGAATCTGAATAATGATTGCCAGATTTCCTCCCATGCTTGTTATCTAACCCCATGTGAAAATGTGCAACTATTTCAACTTTTGCCCAACACTATACCCAATGGGCTTCGTCTTGTATATTGGGTTAGTTTTATTATCACTCGATTTTAGTGTGTGTAATCTCGTGAGTTCCAATTTTGTACTCCTTCTCTAAAAACGCATCCCAATAAAAATCTTAAGGCCTAAAAAAGGTTTCATAACAGAAAACTTGTATATAAGTTTGGACTCATTTGTCTACTCTTTCCATTGTGTTGATGTTTCTTTCTACTTAACTCTGCCACACTTCTAATATACATAAGTTATTTAAATAGGCTCATTTATCGTCTTAGCTTTATAGGCACAAACAATCGACAAGAAGATATCCTGATTGTGCCCAATGTTCATTTTCTGAACCAAAGTTAAAAACTACGGCCATTTGAGCTTGTACAGATTGTTTATCTTCTTTTGTAATATTTTTTTTCACTTACAGTCTTGCCTTTTTACGAACTTTCATATTGTGCGAGTTCCAATGCACTCCAAGTTTGTAAGAATCTTTGTACATCAACTCATTTCAAACCTGATATCACAAGCTAATATAGTTGAACTAGGATCCAGATGGTGTGCCTACATCTATTAAGTTATCTCGAGTCAAAAGTTAAGGCCATTAAAAGTTGTACTTAAAACTAAATGCGATTGTTCTCATATATATTTTTCCCCTTGCTAGTTTTTTACGTGGAGTGATGTCCGTTTTTCCTCAAACTTTTTGTATAGCCTTATTATAGTACATTTCTCACACATAGAGTGAGTGTGATTTCTTTCCAATTTAGTTTAACATTTTATAATCAATTGCTTGATTTTAATTATTCATCAAGAATTGGATTAGCCAAGAATAATTTTATGGTGTGATATACGTCAGTTAACTCTTCCGAAGTAAAAGAATAAGACTCAACTTAGTTTAACACAAGAAAGCAATAAATGAATTTGGTCCTACTGGTGTTTTTCCATTATATGTTCATGTATGTTTTGACTGAAACTTCAGCTATCTCATTGCTAACAAAGGGTATAGATAACTGCTAAGATACATCATGGTTTGAGGCCATATATGAAAATTTTATGCATCACAACATTTCACTTGTTTTTATTTTGCTCATGCAGTTCTTCTAGAGAATCTTATTATGAGCCCCTCATCAACTAAAGTATCCCAATCAAAACCTAATGTCAAATGATGCTTAAGAGCAATATAAGTGTTGATTGATTGTCTAACTTTTTTATTAAGTAGATTTTTTTTTCAACTAAGTCTGCAAATATTTCAAATGCGTATGAACTTGTACAGAATGTTCATCTTATTCAAAGTCTACTTAAGTTACTACTGTTTGAACTTCTACAAAATGCTCAACTTGCATTAATTGCTATTTGTATCTAACTTTAGTATAATCTTATTCAAAACTTACACATATTGAGAGTCTCTTTGCTGCTTGAATTTACCAAAGAAATTTTGTACATCTTATCTTTTCAACCTGATATTACATTGCCAATAGAGTTCATCGAGGAATTCTAATGGAGTAACCCACCTCTATTAAGTGATCCATTGTTAAAATTTAAAGCTGTAAAAAATTATACTTCAAACTAAGTTGACTATTATCTTATGTTTTTTTATCTGATGGAGTCAATTTCAATAGATACATTTTCTTTGAGGTATAACATTATTATGGTGTATAGCATATTCAGTTATTGGCTCGTTTTAGCAAACAATTTTGTGAGGGATAGAGAATCTGAATAATGATTGCCAAATTTCCTCCCATGGTCGTTATCTAACCCTATGTGAAAATGTGCAACTATTTCAACTTTTGCTCAACACTACACCCAATGGGCTTCGTCTTGTATATTGGGTTAGTTTTATTGTCACTCAATTTTAGTGTGTGTAATCTCGTGAGTTCCAATTTTGTACTCCTCCTCTAAAAATGCATCCCAATAAAAATTTTAAGGCCTAAAAAATATTTCATAGCAGAAAACTTGTATATATGCTTGGACTCATTTGTCTACTCTTTCCATTGTGTTGATGTTTCCTTCTACTTAACTCTACCACACTTCTAATATACATAAGATATTTAAATAGTCTCATTTATCGTCTTAGCTTTACAGGCACAAATAGCTGACAAGAAGATATCCTGATTGTGCCCAATGTTCATTATCTGAACCAAAGTAAAAAACTACGGCCATTTGAGCTTGTACAGATTGTTTATCTTCTTTTATAATATTTTTTTTCACTTATAGTCTTGCCTTTTTGCGAACTTTCATATTGTGCGAGTTTCTATGCACTCCAAGTTTGTAAGAATCTTTGTACATCAACTCATTCCAAACCTGATATCACAAGCTAATATAGTTGAACTAGGATCCAGATGGTGTGCCTACATCTATTAAGTTATCTCGAGTCAAAAGTTAAGGCCATTAAAAGTTGTACTTAAAACTAAATGCGATTGTTCTCATATGTATTTTTCCCCTTGCTAGTTTTTTATGTGGAGTGATGTCCGTTTCTCCTCAAACTTTTTGTATGGCCTTATTATAGTACATTTCTCACCCATAGAGTGAGTGTGATTTCTTTCCAATTTAGTTTAACATTTCATATTCAATTGCTTGATTTTAATTATTCATCAAGAATTGGATTAGCCAAGAATAATTTTATGGTGTGATATACGTCAGTTAACTCTTCCCAAGTAAAAGAATAAGACTCAACTTAGTTCAACACAAGAAAGTAATAAATAAATTTGGTCCTACTGGTGTTTTCCATTATATGTTCATGTATGTTTTGACTAAAACTTCAGCTATCATATTGCTAACAAAGGGTATAGATAACTACTGAGATAAATCATGGTTTGAGGCCATATATGAAAATTTTTATGCATCGCAACATTTCACTTGTTTTTATTGAGCTCATGCAGTTCTTCTAGAGAATCTTATTATGAGCCCCTCATCAACTAAATTATCCCCAATCAAAACCTAATGTCAAATGATGTTTAAGAGCAATATAAGTGTGGATTGATTTACCTAATTTTTTTATTAAGTAGATTTTTTTTTCAACTAAGTCTGCAAATATTTCAAATGCATATGAACTTGTACAAAATGTTTATCTTATTCAAAGTCTACTTAAGTTACTACTATTTGAACTTCTACAAAATGTTCAACTTGCATTAATTGCTATTTGTATCAAACTTTAGTAAAATCTTATTCAAAACTTACACATATTGAGAGGCTCTTTGCTGCTTGAATTTACCAAAGAAATTTTGTACATCTTATCATTTCAACCTGACATTACATTGCCAATAGAGTTCAACGAGGAATTCTGATGGAGTAACCCGCCTCTATTAAGTCATCCTTGTTAAAAGTTAAAGCTGTAAAAAATTATACTTCAAACTAAGTTGACTATTGTCTTATATTTTTTTTATCTGATGGAGTCAATTTCAATAGATACATTTTCTTTGAGGTATAACATTATTAGGGTGTATAGCAGATTCAGTTATTCGCTCGTTTTAGCAAACAATTTTGTGAGGGATAGAGAATCTGAATAATGATTGCCAAATTTACTCCCATGGTCGTTATCTAACCCCATGTGAAAATGTGCAACTATTTCAACTTTTGCTCAACACTACACCCAATGGGCTTTGTCTTGTATATTGGGTTAGTTTTATTGTCACTCGATTTTAGTGTGTGTAATCTCGTGAGTTCCAATTTTGTACTCCTTCTCTGAAAACGCATCCCAATAAAAATCTTAAGGCCTAAAAGAGGTTTCATAGCAGAAAACTTGTATATAAGCTTGGACTCATTTGTCTACTCTTTCCATTGTGTTGATGTTTCTTTCTACTTAAATCTACCACACTTCTAATATACATAAGATATTTAAATAGGCTTATTTATCATCTTAGCTTTACACGCACAAACAGCCGACAAGAAGATATCCTGATTGTGCCCAATGTTCATTATCTGAACCAAAGTAAAAAACTACGGCCATTTGAGCTTGTACAGATTGTTTATCTTCTTTTGTAATATTTTTTTTCACTTACAGTCTTGCCTTTTTACGAACTTTCATATTGTGCGAGTTTCAATGCACTCCAAGTTTGTAAGAATCTTTATACATCAACTCATCTCAAACCTGATATCACAAGCTACTATAGTTGAACTAGGATCCAGATGGTGTGTCTACATCTATTAAGTTATCTCGAGTCAAAAGTTAAGGCCATTAAAAGTTGTACTTAAAACTAAATGAGATTATTCTCATATGTATTTTTCCCCTTGTAGTCGATTTCTATGCACAATTAATCTTGGGCTATATAGCACAGTCATGTTGTAATTAAAATTACATTAGTGTGCCCTGTGTCCACTATCGCATCCCATGTTAAAAGTTTTGGTTGTTTAAAACTTTTGAACAAAATAAT
Source organism: Paulownia fortunei (assembly GCA_019321725.1). NCBI lineage: Eukaryota > Viridiplantae > Streptophyta > Magnoliopsida > Lamiales > Paulowniaceae > Paulownia > Paulownia fortunei. Next base: position 11,684,368 of record CM033122.1, on the reverse strand, counting down.
ATTACAAATGTTTTCACTTGCTAGTTTTTTACGTGGAGTGATGTTTGTTTCTCCTCAAACTTTTTGTATAGCCTTATTATAGTACATTTCTCACACATAGAGTGAGTGTGATTTCTTTCCAATTTCGTTTAACATTTCATCTTCAATTGCTTGATTTTAATTATTCATCAAGAATTGGATTAGCCAAGAATAATTTTATGGTGTGCTATACGTCAGTTAACTCTTCCCAAGTAAAAGAATAAGACTCAACTTAGTTCAACACAAGAAAGCAATAAATGAATTTGGTCCTACTGGTGTTTTTCCATTATATGTTCATGTATGTTTTGACTGAAACTTCAGCTATCACATTGCTAACATAGGGTATAGAAAACTGCTGAGATACATCATGGTTTGAGGCCATATATGAAATTTTTATGCATCACAACATTTCACTTGTTTTTATTTTGCTCATGCAGTTCTTCTAGAGAATCTTATTATGAGCCCCTCATCAACTAAATTATCCCAATCAAAACCTAATGTCAAATGATGCTTAAGAGCAATATAAGTGTTGATTGATTTGTCTAACTTTTTTATTAAGTAGATTTTTTTTTTCAACTAAGTCTGCAAATATTTCAAATGCGTATAACTTGTACAAAATGTTCATCTTATTCAAAGTCTACTTAAGTTACTACTGTTTGAACTTCTACAAAATATTCAACTTGCATTAATTGCTATTTATATCTAACTTTTTTATAATCTTATTCAAAACTTACACATATTGAGAGTCTCTTTGCTGCTTGAATTTACCAAAGAAATTTTGTACATCTTATCATTTCAACCTGACATTACATTGCCAATAGAGTTCAACGAGGAATTATGATGGAGTAACCCGCCTCTATTAAGTCATCCTTTGTTAAAAGTTAAAGCTGTAAAAAATTGTACTTCAAACTAAGTTGGCTATTGTCTTATGTTTTTTTTATCTGATGGAGTGAATTTCTATAGATACATTTTCTTTGAGGTATAACATAGTTAGGGTGTATGGCAGTTTAAGTTATTGGCTCGTTTTAGCAAACAATTTAGTGAGGGATAGAGAATCTGAATAATGATTGCCAGATTTCCTCCCATGCTTGTTATCTAACCCCATGTGAAAATGTGCAACTATTTCAACTTTTGCCCAACACTATACCCAATGGGCTTCGTCTTGTATATTGGGTTAGTTTTATTATCACTCGATTTTAGTGTGTGTAATCTCGTGAGTTCCAATTTTGTACTCCTTCTCTGAAAACGCATCCCAATAAAAATCTTAAGGCATAAAAAAGGTTTCATAACAGAAAACTTGTATATAAGTTTGGACTCATTTGTCTACTCTTTCCATTGTGTTGATGTTTCTTTCTACTTAACTCTGCCACACTTCTAATATACATAAGATATTTAAATAGGCTCATTTATCGTCTTAGCTTTATAGGCACAAACAGCCGACAAGAAGATATCCTGATTGTGCCCAATGTTCATTTTCTGAACCAAAGTTAAAAACTACGGCCATTTGAGCTTGTACAGATTGTTTATCTTCTTTTGTAATATTTTTTTTCACTTACAGTCTTGCCTTTTTACGAACTTTCATATTGTGCGAGTTTCAATGTACTCCAAGTTTGTAAGAATCTTTGTACATCAACTCATTTCAAACCTGATATCACAAGCTACTATAGTTGAACTAGGATCCAGATGGTGTGCCTACATCTATTAAGTTATCTCGAGTCAAAAGTTAAGGCCATTAAAAGTTGTACTTAAAACTAAATGAGATTGTTCTCATATGTATTTTTCCCCTTGCAGTCGATTTCTATGCACAATTAATCTTGGGCTATATAGCACAGTCATGTTGTAATTAAAATTACATTAGTGTGCCATGTGTCCACTATCGCATCCCATGTTAAAAGTTTTGGTTGTTTAAAACTTTTGAATAAAATAATATTACAAATGTTTTCACTTGCTAGTTTTTTACGTGGAGTGATGTCTGTTTCTCCTCAAACTTTTTGTATAGCCTTATTATGGTACATTTCTCACACATAGAGTGAGTATGATTTCTTTCCAATTTAGTTTAACATTTCATCTTCATTTGCTTGATTTCAATTATTCAGCAAGAATTGGAATAGCCAAGAATACTTTTATGGTGTGATATGCATCAGTTAACTCTTCCCAAGTAAAAGAATAAGACTCAATTTAGTTCAACACAAGAAAGCAATAAATGAATTTGGTCCTACTGTGTTTTTCCATTATATGTTCATGTATGTTTTGACTGAAACTTCAGCTATCACATTGCTAACATAAGGTATAGATAACTGCTGAGATACATCATGGTTTGAGGCCATATATGAAATTTTATGCGTCGCAACATTTCATTTGTTTTTATTTTGCTCATGCAGTTCTTCTAGAGAATCTTATTATGAGCCCCTCATCAACTAAATTATCCCAATCAAAACCTAATGTCAAATGATGCTTAAGAGCAATATAAGTGTTGATTGATTTGTCTAACTTTTTTATTAAGTAGATATTTTTTTTTCAACTAAGTCTGCAAATATTTCAAATGCGTATGAACTTGTACAGAATGTTCATCTTATTCAAAGTCTACTTAAGTTACTACTGTTTGAACTTCTACAAAATGTTCAACTTGCATTAATTGCTATTTGTATCTAACTTTAGTATAATCTTATTCAAAACTTACACATATTGAGAGTCTCTTTGCTGCTTGAATTTACCAAAGAAATTTTGTACATCTTATCATTTCAACCTTACATTACATTGCCAATAGAGTTCAACGAGGAATTCTGATGGAGTAACCCACCTCTATTAAGTCATTCTTTGTTAAAATTTAAAGTCGTAAAAAAATGTACTTCAAATTAAGTTGACTGTTCTCTTATGTTTTTTTTAATCATGGAGTGAATTTCTATAGATACATTTTCTTTGAGGTATAACATAGTTAGGGTGTATAGCACATTCAGTTATTGGCTCGTTTTAGCAAACAATTTTGTGAGGGATAGAGAATCTAAATAATGATTGCCAGATTTCCTCCCATGCTCGTTATTTAACCCCATGTGAAAATGTGCAACTATTTCAACTTTTGTATACAAAATCTTACGTGCACAATAACTCAAAAAATATATATTTTTAAGAAGTTGCAAATTCTCTAAAAAAATTGCAAAGTAAACTAAATTCAAAAATAAATTATGTGTATTGAATATTTTAAAAGTAAATATATTTTAGTTCCGTAATATGTAGTGAATATTTTAAAAGAAAATATATTTTATATCCTCAGATAGTATTTGGTTGAAATATACCATTAATTTAACTTTATAATATGGATCTATAATAATTAAGAGAATTAAATATTTTGAATTTAAAAGTATAGTTACTAAATCTTTTAGCGCACTATGATGACTTTAAATATCAGTACAAAGTTGATACATAACTTAGAAATTGAGAGAAATAATAACTGGAGTACTTTGTCTTCTTTTTGTTTTCATATTTATTGTTATTGTTTGAGACAAACTAATAGATATAACAAAATTCTTAACTAAAATTTTTGTCTTCATTTTATGAAATTTAATGTAATAGTATATATTGAATTTTACAAGCACAATAACTCAGAAATATAAATATTTAAAAAATATAAAGTCTAATAATTGCAATCAAAAATTAAAAACAAAAATATATGTTTTAGTTATTGTGCTTGTAAGATTATGTATATACTTTTAAATTAAATATCATAAAATAAAATAAAAAACTTTTATTCCATTTTTAAAATTAATTTATGCACCTTAGTTATTCCGAACAAAAACTATTTAGTGTTGTCCAAGGAATTAAAATATGTTTACTTTTAAAATATGAATACATATTATTGTTGTTTTTATTTTTATCGTATTTTTTAATTTTTTTTTTTTTTGAGTTATTGTGCTAGTATATTTATAATATACTTTTAAATTATGTTTCATAAAAAGTAAAATAATAAATCAATAAATAAATTATTCAAATCTTCAAATTGTCTCTAACAATGATAATAAATCAAAAGACAAAAACAATTTTGTTTTTATTAGATTTTATATTTTAGAATAATTATATAATATTTAGTCATTCTAAATAAAACTATTTAATACAACCAATGGTACTGAAATATATATACTTTAGAAATATTCGTCACATATTATTTGTTTCTTTATTTATTTGATTCCATATTTCTAGGTTTAAAAATTCTAAATATTTATATTTGGAGTTATGTGCCAATAAAATTAAGTATAAACTTTTAAATTGAATATCATAAAATAAAGAAAACCTTTCATTACACTTTTAACTTTTACTTTAGTTATTCAAAATTGAAACTATTCAATACTATCATTTAAAATAAGTTTACTTTTGAAACATCGAACACAGATTATTTATTTAATTTTAATTTTTTTAGATTTTATATATTTTAAATATTTCTAATTTTGACTTATTGTGCCTGTAAAATTTAGTATGTACTTTTAAATTAAATTTCATAAAATATAGAAAAACCTTTCAAAGTTATACTTTTAAAAATAAACTATTTTAATTATTTATAATTATTCTTGGGCCAATACGCTAACGTTAAATTAATTATATATTTTTAAGAAATACTATCCAACAAATTAAAATATTTTACTTTTAAAATATTCAATATGTATACTGAATTTATGTAATTAATTTATATTGTGTTTTTCGTACGATTTTTAACTTTTTAAATATTTTTAAATTCTTTATGTTATTCTAAATAAAACTATTTAATCCCCCTTTAACAATCATACTTTCGAATTCAGAAAAATATTTTAATTATTTCTATGTCTTCTATCCTAAAGTTAAATTTATTGAATAATTCAACAAAATACTAGCTAATGAATTAAATTATATTAACTTTTAAAATATTCAAAACATATTTTTTATTTTCTTTTAGATTTATACTGCAATGTTTTTAATTTTTAAAATTTTAAATGTTTGTAATTTTTTTATTTTTCTGGTAGGATTGAGTACATACATTTAGATCAAATGGAGAATAATAGAGAAAAAGTTTTAATTTTATAGAAAAATTAAAATGTATACTTCAGTTATTCTAAATAAAACTATTTAATACTACCTAAGGAATTAAAATATATTTACGTTTAAATTATTTATTACATATTAGTTTGTTTTGAATTTTGATTGCATTTAGTAAATTTTAAAAAATTTAAATATTTTTATTTCTGAGTTATTATTCTAGTAAAATTCAGTATATACTATTAAAATAAATTACATAAAATAATTACAAAAATTTTAATTGAAAAATCTATTAAATCTTTTACTTTGTCTCAAACAATAACAACAAATATGAAGACAACAGGGAGACAAAGCACTCTTGTTACTCTTCCTCTCATTTATTAGTTATGTTTCAACTTTGTATCGATATTTAAAAGTCATCTCAGTGCGGTAAAAGATTTAGTAACTATACTTTCAAATTTAAAATATTTTAATTCTTTTAATTATTATAGATCAATATTCTAAAGTTAAATTAATTGTAAATTTCAACCAAAGACTATCTAAGAACATAAAATATATTTTCTTATAAGATATTCAATACATATTACGGAATTAAAATATATTTACTTTTAGAATATTCAATACACATTATTTACTTTTGTATTTAGTTTACTTTGCAATTTTGTTAGAGAATTTGCAACTTCTTAAAAAGTTAATTTTTTAGTTATTGTGCTAGTAAGATTATGTATATACTTTTAAATTAAATATCATAAAATAAAATAAAAAACTTTTAATTCCATTTTTAAAATTAATTTATGCACCTTAGTTATTCCGAACAAAAACTATTTAGTGTTGTCCAAGGAATTAAAATATGTTTACTTTCAAAATATGAATACATATTACTTGTTGTTCTTATTTTTATCGCATTTTCTATTTTTTATTTCTTTTTTGAGTTATTGTACTAGTTTAATTTATAATATACTTTTAAATTATGATTCATAAAAAGTAAAATAATAAATCAATAAATAAATTATTCAAATCTTCAAATTGTCTCTAACAATGATAATAAATCAAAAGACAAAAACAATTATGTTTTATATTAGATTTTATATTTTAGAATAATTATATAATGTTTAGTCATTCTAAATAAAACTATTTAATACAATCAATGGTACTGAAATATATATACTTTAGAAATATTCGTCACATATTATTTGTTTCTTTATTATTTGATTCCATTTTTCTAGGTTTAAAAATTCTAAATATTTATATTTGGAGTTATGTGCTAGTAAAATTAAGTATAAACTTTTAAATTGAGTATCATAAAATAAAGAAAACCTTTAATTACACTTTTAACTTTTACTTTAGTTATTCAAAATTGAAACTATTCAATACTATCATTTACTATAAGTTTACTTTTGAAACATCGAACACAGATTGTTTATTTAATTTTAATTTTTTTAGATTTTATATATTTTAAATATTTCTAATTTTGACTTATTGTGCTTGTAAAATTTAGTATGTACTTTTAAATTAAATTTCATAAAATATAGAAAAACCTTTTAAAGTTATACTTTTAAAAATATACTATTTTAATTATTTATAATTATTCTTGGGCCAATACGCTAACGTTAAATTAATTATATATTTTTAAGAAATACTATCCAACAAATTAAAATATTTTACTTTTAAAATATTCAATACGTATACTGAATTTATGTAATTAATTTATTTTGTGTTTTTTGTACGATTTTTAACTTTTTAAATATTTTTAAATTCTTTATGTTATTCTAAATAAAACTATTTAATCCCCCTTTAACAATCATACTTTCGAATTCAGAAAAATATTTTAATTATTTCTATGTCTTCTATCCTAAAGTTAATCAGAAAAATACTAGCTAATGAATTAAATTATATTAACTTTTAAAATATTCAAAACATATTTTTTATTTTCTTTTAGATTTATACTGCAATGTTTTTAATTTTAAAATTTTAAATGTTTGTAATTTTTTTACTTTGCTGGTAGGATTGAGTATATACATTTAGATCAAATGGAGAATAATAGAGAAAAAGTTTTAATTTTATAGAAAAATTAAAATGTATACTTCAGTTATTCTAAATAAAACTATTTAATACTACCTAAGGAATTGAAATATATTTACGTTTAATGAATTTGCAATTTTTTTAGAGAATTTATAACTTCTTAAAAATATAATTTTTTTAGTTATTGTGCTAGTAAGATTACGTATATACTTTTAAATTAAATATCATAAAATGAAGAAAATTTTTTAATTCCACTTTTAAAATTAATTTATAGACTTTAGTTATTCTCAACAAAAGCTATTTAGTACATTCCATGGCATTAAAATATGTTTACTTTTAAAATATGAAGACATATTATTTGTTGTTCTTATTTTCATCACATTTTTTAATTTTAATTTTTTTAAATATTTTTATTTTTATTTTTGGGCTTGTATAATTTAGCATATACTTTTAAGTTATGTTTCAGAAAAAGTAAAACAATATATGAATAAATAAATTATTTAAATCTGCAAATTTATCTCCAACAATGATAAGAAATAAAAAGACAAAAATAATTATAAGTTTTATTAGATTTTATATTTTAGAATATTTATATAATGTTTAGTCATTCTTAATAAAAAGCTATTTAATACTATCAATAGAACTGAAATATATATATTTTAGAAATATTAGTGACATGTTATTTATTTTTTATTTAATTGATTCCATTTTCTAAGTTTTGGAAATTCTAAATATTTATATTTGGAGTTATGTGCCCGTAAAATTAAGTATGTACTTTTAAATTGAATATCGTAAAATAAAGAATACATTTAACTACACTTTTAACTTTTACTTTAGTTATTCAAAATTGACACTATTTAACACTATGATTTAAAATAAGTTTACTTTTGAAATATCGAACATAGATTGCTTATTTAATTTATTTATTTTTTAGATTTTAATTTTTTTAAATATATCTATTTTTAGTTATTGTCCTTCTAAGTTTAGTATGTACTTTTAAATTAAATTTCATAAAATATAGAAAAACCTTTCAAAGTTATTCTTTTAAAAAATAGACTATTTTAATTTATTTTAATTATTCTTCGGCCAATACGCTAATGTTAAATTAATTACATATTTTAAAGAAATACTATCCAACGAATTAAATATGTTACTTTTAAAATATTCAACACGTGTAATGAATTTATGTATAATTTTTTATTAAATGGCAAATATTAGAGAAAAAGGTATAATTTTATAGTAAAATTAAAATGTATACTTTAGTTATTCTAAATAAAAACTATTTAACACTACCTAAGGAATTGAAATATATTTATGTTTAAATTATTTATTACATACTATTTATTTTTTAATTTTAATTTTGATTGCATTTATTAATTTTTAAATTGTTTTCATTTCTGAGTTATTATGCTAGTAAAATTCAATATATACTATTACAATAAATTTCATAAATTAATTACAAAAATTTAAATTAAAAAATATGTTAAATCTATTAATTTGTCTCAAACAATAACAACAAATATGAAGACAACAGGAAGACAAAGTGCACCTGTTACCCTTCATCTCAATTTATTAGTTATGTTTCAACTTTGTATCGATATTTAAAAGTCATCGCTAAAAGATTTAGTAACTATACTTGCAAATTTTAAAATATTTTAATTCTTTTAATTATTATAGATCAGTATTCAAATGTTAAATTAATTGTATATTTCTACCAAAATTTATCTAAGAACATAAAACATATTTTCTTTTAAAATATTCAATACATATTACGAAATTAAAATATATTTTAATTTTAGAATATTCAAGGCACATTATTTATTTTTGTATTTAGTTTACTTTGCAAATTTTTTAGAGAATTTGTAACTTTTTAAAAAATTAAAATTTTAATTATTGTGCTAGTAAGATTCTTTATATACTTTTAAATTAAATATCATAAAATAAAAAAAAACTTTTAATTCCACTTTTAAAACTAATTTATGAACCTTAATCATTCTGAACAAAAACTATTTAATACTATCCAAGGAATTAAAATATTTGTACTTTTAATATATGAATACATATTATTTGTTGTTTTTATTTCTACCCACATTTTTTAAATTTTAAAATTTTAATTTTTTTTTTGATGGTTGTGTGCTAGTATAATTTAGCATATACTTTTAAATTATGTTTCATAAAATGTAAAAAAATATACCAATAAATAAATTATTTAAATCTGCAAATTTGTCTCTAACAATGACATTAAATAAAAGACAAAAAACAATGTTTTTATTAGATTTTATATTTTAGTATATATTGTTTAGTCATTCTAAATAAAAAACTATTTAATATTATCAGTGGAACTGAAATATATGTATTTTAAAAATATTTGTGACATATTATTTGTTCTTTATTTACTTGATTCCATTTTCCTAGGTTTTAAAAATTCTAAATATTTATATTTGGAGTTATGTGCTAGTAAAATTAAGTATATACATTTAAATTGAATATCATAAAATAGAGAAAACTTTTAATTTCACTTTTAACTTTTACTTTAGTTATTCAAAATTGAAACTATTTAATACTATCATTTGAAATAATTTTACTTTTGAAACATCGAACATAGATTGTTTATTTAATTTTATTTTTTTTAGATTTTAATTTTTTTAAATATTTCTAATTTTCAGTTATTGTGCCTGTTAGATTTAGTATGTACTTTTAAATAAAATTTCATAAAATATAGAAAAACCTTTCAAAGTTATACTTTAATTATTTTTAATTTTTCTTGGGCCAACACCCTAAGGTTGGAATTAATTACATATTTCCAAGAAATACTATCCAACAAATTAAAATATATTTACTTTTAAAATATTCACTATGCATAATGTATTCATGCACTTAATTTACATTGCATTTTGTTAGATTTTTAACTTTTTGAGTATTAATAATTTCTTTATTTATTCTAAATAAAAACTATTTAATCCTCCTTTAACAATCATACTTTTGAATTTTAGAAAAATATTTTAATTATTTCTATGTCCTCTATCCTAAAGTTAAATTAATTGTATAATTCAACAAAAATACTAGTTATCGAATTAAAAATATATTAACTTTTAAATTATTCAAAACTTATTTTTTAATTTTTTTAGATTTATATTGCAATGTTTTTTATTTTTAAAATTTTAAATGTTTGTATTTTTATTATTGTGCTGGTAGGATTTAGTATATACTTTTTGAATAAATGGCAAATATTAGAGAAAAAGGTTTAATTTTATAGTAAAACTAAAATGTATACTTTAGTTATTCTAAATAAAAACTATTTAACACTACCTAAGGAATTGAAGTATGTTTATGTTTTAATTATTTATTACATATTATTTATTTTTGTTTTTAATTTTGATTGAATTTATTAAATTTTTAAAGTTTTTCATTTTCTGAGTTATTGTGCTAGTAAAATTCAGTATATACTATTACAATAAATTTCATAAATTAAATACAAAAATTTAAATTAAAAAATCTGTTAAATCTATTAATTTGTCCCGAACAATAACAACAAATATGAAGACAACACGAAGACAAAGTACTCATGTTACTCTTCCTCTCAATTTATTAGTTATGTTTCAACTTTGTATCGATATTTAAAAGTCATCGTGCTAAAAGACTTTGTAACTATACTTTCAAATTTAAAATATTTTAATTCTTTTAATTATTATAGATCAGTATTCCAAAGTTAAATTAATTGTATATTTCAACCTAATACTATCTAAGAACATAAAATATATTTTCTTTTAAAATGTTCAATACATATTGCGAAATTAAAATATATTTTACTTTTAGAATATTCAATGCACATTATTTATTTTTGTATTTAGTTTACTTTGCATTTTTTTTAGAGAAATTGTATCTTTTTAAAAAATTAAAAATTTTAATTATTGTGCTAGTAAGATTCTTTATATACTTTTAAATTAAATATAATAAAATAAAGAAAAACTTTTAATTCCACTTTTAAAATTAATTTATGAACCTTAGTCATTCTGAAGAAAAACTATTTAGTACTATCCAAGGAATTAAATTATTTTTACTTTCAAAATATGAATACATATTATTTGTTGTTTTTATTTTTACTACATTTTTTTAATTTTTTTTGAGTTGTTGTGCTAGTATAATTTAGCACATACTTTTAAATTATGTTTCATAAAATGTAAAAACATATATCAATAAGTAAATTAACTAAATCTGCAAATTTGTCTCTAACAAATAAATAAAAGACAAAAACAATTATGTTTTTATTAGATTTTATATTTTAGAATATTTATATATTGTTTGGTGATTATAAATAAAAACTATTTAATACTATTAGTGTAACTAATATATATATATTTTAAAAATATTTGTGCCATATTATTTGTTTCTTTATTTAATTGATTTCATTTTTCTAGGTTTTATAAATATTTATATTTGGAGTTATGTGCTAGTAAAATTAAGTATATACTTTTAAATTGAATATCATAAAATAAAGAAAACCCTTAATTTCACTTTTAACTTTTACTTTAGTTATTCAAAAATTAAAATATTTAATACTATCATTTAAAATATGATCATTTAAAATATGATCATTTAAAATATGTTTACTTTTGAAACATCGAACATAGATTGTTTATTTAATTTTAATTTTTTTTATATTTTAAATTTTTTAAATATTTCTAATTTTGAGTTATTGTGTGTATAATATTTTGTATGTACTTTTAAATAATATTTCATAAAATCTAGAAAAACCTTTCAAAGTTATACTTTAATTATTTTGAATTATTCTTGGACCAATACTCTACGGTTAAATTAATTACATATTTTCAAGAAATACTATCAACTAATTAAGATATATTTATTTTTAATATATTCACTATGCATAGTGTATTTATGCACTTAATTTACATTGCATTTTTGTTAGATTTTTAAAATTTTGAGTATTAATAAATTCTTTAGTTATTCTAAATAAAACTATTTAATCCCCTCATACTTTTGAATTTAGAAAAATATTTTAATTATTTTTATGTCCTCTATCCTAAAGTTAAATTAATTGTATAATATAACAAAATACTAGTTATTGAATTAAAATATATTAACTTTTAAAATATTCAAAACTTATTTTTTATTTTTTTTAGATTTATATTGCAATGTTTTTTATTTTTAAAATTTTAAATGTTTGTATTTTTATTATTGTGCTGGTAGGATTTAGTATATACTTTTAGATTAAATGGCAAATAATAGAGAAAAAGGTTTAATTTTATAGTAAAATTAAAATGTATACTTTAGTTATTCTAAATAAAAACTATTTAATAACCTAAGGAATTGAAATATATTTATATTTATATTATTTATTTTTGTTTTTAATTTTGATTGCATTTATTAAATTCTTAAATTTTTAAATATTTTCAAATTTTAGTTATAGTGTGCTAGTAAAATTCAGTATATACTTTTAAATTATGTTTCATAAAATGTAAAAAAATATATCAATAAATAAATTATTTAAATCTGCAAATTTGTCTTTAACAATGACAATAAATAAAAGACAAAAATAATTATGTTTTTATTAGCTTTTATATTTTAGAATATTTATATATCGTTTAGTCATTCTAAATAAAAACTATTTAATATTATTAGTGGAACTGAAATATATATATTTTAAAAATATTCGGGACATATTATTTGTTTCTTTATTTAAATAATTCCATTTTTCTAGGTTTTAAAAATTCTAAATATTTATATTTGGAGTTATGCGCTAGTAAAATTAAGTATATAACTTGGATATTTTTGATTAGTTTATAAAGTAAAATGTGGGCTAACTTTCTTCATGTAAAACATTGCATTTTGCACTAATGTGATCATTGCTACAAGGTAAAGAAAGGATGCTTTATTTTCCTTCTGATCCTAAGCAATGAAATTATGGCAAAATTTCTTCCGAGCTCTATGGTTTAGTAGGTAATATGATAGGGTTGAGATGATCTCAACCTATCATGGAATGGCTTCGGGCCTGAAGAATCCAACATCAAGCTCCTAGCTTCTTCTTTGTGTTTTCAAAATTATATGAAAATGAAGGCATAGTTTGGGGGGGGGGGGGATGCTCAATTCAGTTTATTTCTAGCACTCAATGAGTCAATCTTGATTTAATAATATATCAATGTCCACATTGAAATAAATTTTTTTTAGATTTTAATTTTTTTAAATATTTCTAATTTTGAGTTATTGTGCCTGTAAGATTTAGTATGTACTTTTAAATAAAATTTCATAAAATATAGAAAAATCTTTCAAAGTAATACTTTAATTATTTTGAATTATTCTTGGACCAATACTCTACAGTTAAATTAATTACATATTTCCAAGAAATACTATCCAACTAATTAAAATATATTTATTTTTAATATATTCACTATGCATAGTGTATTTATGCACTTAATTTACATTGCATTTTTGTTAGATTTTTAACATTTTGAGTATTAATAAATTCTTTAGTTATTCTAAATAAAAACTATTTAATCCCCTCATAATTTTGAATTTAAAAAAATATTTTAATTATTTCTATGTCCTCTATCCTAAAGTTAAATTAATTATATAATTCAACAAAACACTAGTTATTGAATAAAAATATATTAACTTTTTAAATATTCAAAACTTATTTTTTTTTTTTTAGATCTATATTGCAATGTTTTTTATTTTTAAAATTTTAAATGTTTGTATTATTATTGTGTTGTTAGGATTTAATATATACTTTTAGATTAAATGGCAAATAATAGAGAAAAAGGTTTAATTTTATAATAAATTAAAATATATACTTTAGCTATTCTAAACAGAAACTATTTAATACTACCTAAGGAATTGTAATATATTTATGTTTAAATTATTTAATACATATTATTTATTTTTGTTTTTAATTTTGCTTGCATTTATTAAATTTTTAAATTTTTAAATATTTTCATTTCTGAGTTATTGTGCTAGTAAAATTCAGTATATACTATTACAATAAATTTTATAAATTAATTACAAACATTTAAATTAAAAAATATGTTAAATCTATTAATTTGTCTCAAACAATAACAACAAATAGGAAGACAATAGGAAAACAAAGTACTCCTGTTACTCTTCCTCTCAATTTATTAGTTATATTTCAACTTTGTATCGATATTTAAAAGTAATCGCGTTAAAAGATTTAGTAACTATACTTTCAAATTTAAAATATTTTAATTCTTTTAATTAATGTAGATTAATATTTTAAAGTTAAATTATTTGTATATTCAACCAAATACTATCTAAGAACATAAAATATATTTTCTTTTAAAATATTCAATACATATTACGAAATTAAAACATATTTTACTTTTAGAATATTCAATGCACATTATTTATTTTTGTATTTAGTTTACTGTGCAATTTGTTTTAGAGAATTTGTAACTTTTTAAAAAATTAAATTTTTTAATTATTGTGCTAGTAAGATTCTTTATATACTTTTAAATTAAATATCAGAAAATAAAGAAAAACTTTTAATTCCACTTTTAAAATTAATTTATGCACCTTTGTCATTCTAAACAAAAACTATTTAGTACTATCCAAGGAATTAAAATATTTCTACTTTTAAAATATGAATACATATTATTTGTTGTTTTTATTTTTATCACATTTTTTAAATTTTAAAATTTTTAAATATTTTTTTTTGAGTTGTTGTGCTAGTATAATTTAGCATATACTTTTAAATTCTGTTTCATAAAATATAAAAAAATATATCAATAAGTAAATTATTTAAATCTGCAAATTTGTCTCTGACAAAAACAATTCTATTTTTATTGTTATTGTGCTAGTAAAATTTAGTATGTCCTATTAAATTAAATCTCATAAAATAATAAAAAATATTTAAATTATAAAATCTTTTTAATATATTAATTCATCTCAAACAATAACAATAAATATAAATACAAAAAGAAGACAAAGTATAATTTTTTTATACAAGTTATGTTTCTACTGTTACTTTTTTTCTCAATATATAAGTTATGTTTCAACTTTGTTTTATATTTAAAAGTCATCTTAGTGTGTTACAACCCTTTAGTAATTATACTTTCAAAATTAAAATATTTTAATTTTTTTTAAATACTATAGATCAATACTCTATAGTTAAGTTAAATGTATATTTCAACCAAATACTATCTAAGAGAAAAAAAATTCTATTTTCTATTATCTCATCGAGTAAATATCATAAGAATCGTATGAAATTGTAATTTAATGTCTCAAAAAATAAATTTTTTAATTACTTAAATAGTATTAAATAGAATAGCTAAAGTATATAATTTATTTTTGAAAGTGAGATTGAAAAACTTTCGAGATATTTAGGGAATAAAGCACAATAACTCAATAATATAATTACAAATGCAATGTGTATCAAATATACAAATAAATTAAAAAAATTTGAAATAAATATAATTAAGATATGTTATTTTTAAATAACAATTACTAATAAAATTTAGCAAATAATATTTATATGTAAATACAAAATTATGAGGAAGGATAACACGAATATTATATCTTCTTTTTCTTCATATTCTTAAAAGTAGATTTAAAAAAATAGTGAATTTAGAATTACTAAAGAATAAATGAAATCTAATAAAAATACAAATTAAATTAAATACAAAGATATAACATTTACATGGAATATTTTAATGTAAATATATTTAATTAACATACAATTAATTTATCTTTACAATAATTAAAATTTAAAATAACTATTATAGGTTTTAACAGAAATACAGAAATAAATAATACATATCAAATATTACAAAAGTATAATTAGAAATATATTATTATTTAATTTTGGAACACTAATAACTTTAAAATATAATTACATAACTAAATACGCATCGAAAATATATTTTAATTTAGAGAGTAATTAATTAAAAAATATTATTAATTTAATTTTAAAATATTGATCTAAAAATAATTATTTTTTTAAAAAAAATGTAAATTTTTAAAGTAAAGAGTAGTAAACACATTTATCTCACTAATACAACTTTTTAAATATATGTATTTCGATTCAAAAGATTTGATAATTGAAATTCTTTTCTATATTTTAAATAACTTAAAGTAAAAATATATATTAAATTTTACTAATACAGTAATTTTAAAATATAACATCTAATAAAATAGAATCAAAATTTAAAACAAAACTTAAATTTTAAAAAATAAATATATTTTAATGATATGTAATTTAAAAATACAAATAAAATTATACAAACACAATAAAATTGGAACCAAAATGAGAAAAAAATAAATAAACAAACTATAACATTCAATGTTTCAAAATATAAATTGAGAATAACTAAAGTATATATTTTATTTTTGAAAGTGAAATTGAAAATTTTTCAAGATATTTATGGAATAAAGCACAATACTCAATAATATAAGCTACGCATCGAAAATATATTTTAATTTAGAGAGTAATTAATTAAAAAATATTATTAATTTAATTTTAAAATATTGATCTAAAAATAATTATTTTTTTAAAAAAAATGTAAATTTATAAGTAAGAGTAGTAAACACATTTATCTCACTAATACAACTTTTTAAATATATGTATTTCGATTCAAAAGATTTGATAATTGAAATTCTTTTCTATATTTTAAATAACTTAAAGTAAAAATATATATTAAATTTTACTAATACAGTAATTTTAAAAAATAACATCTAATAAAATAGAATCAAAATTTAAAACAAACTTAATATTTTAAAAATAAAATATTTTAATGATATGTAATTTAAAAATACAAATAAAATTATACAAACACAATAAAATTGGAACCAAAATGAGAAAAAAATAAATAAACAACTATAAACATTCAATGTTTCAAAAATAAATTGAGAATAACTAAAGTATATATTTTATTTTTGAAAGTGAAATTGAAAATTTTTCAAGATATTTATGGAATAAAGCACAATAACTCAATAATATAAGCTACGCATCGAAAATATATTTTAATTTAGAGAGTAATTTATTTAAAATATTATTAATTTAATTTTAAAAATATTATCAAATAATTATTTTTTTAAAAAAATGTAAATTTATAAAGTAAGAGTAGTAAACATTTATCTCACTAATACAACTTTTTAAAATATGTATTTCGATTCAAAAGATTTGATAATGAAATTCTTTTCTATATTTTAAATAACTTAAAGTAAAAATATATATTAAATTTTACTATACAGTAATTTTAAAAAATAACATCTAATAAAATAGAATCAAAATTAAACAAAACTTAATATTTTAAAAATAAATAATTTAATGATATGTAATTTAAAAATACAAATAAAATTATACAAACACAATAAAATTGAACCAATGAGAAAAAAATAATAAACAAACTATAAACATTCATGTTTCAAAATATAAATTGAGAATAACTAAAGTATATATTTATTTTTGAAAGTGAGATTGAAAAACTTTCGAGATATTTAGGGAATAAAGCACAATAACTCAATAATATAATTACAAATGCAATGTGTATCAAATATACAAATAAATTAAAAAAATTTGAAATAAATATAATTAAGATATGTTATTTTTAAATAACAATACTAATAAAATTTAGCAAATAATATTTATATGTAAATACAAAATTATGAGGAAGGATAACACGAATATTATATCTTCTTTTTCTTCATATTCTTAAGAGTAATTTTAAAAAAATAGTGATTTAGAATTACTAAAGAATAAATGAAATCTAATAAAAATACAAATTAAATTAAATACAAAGATATAACATTTACATGGAATATTTTAATGTAAATATATTTTAATTTAAATACAATTATTTATCTTACAATAATTAAAATTTAAAATAACATTATAGTTTTAACAGAAATACAAAATAAATAATAATATCAAATATTACAAGTTAATTTAGAAATATATATTCATTTTTTGGAACACTAATAACTTTAAAATAATTACATAACTAAATACGCATCGAAAATATATTTTAATTTAGAGAGTAATTAATTAAAAAATATTATTAATTAAAATTTAAAAATTGATCTAAAAATAATTATTTTTAAAAAAATGTAAATTTATAAAGTAAGAGTAGTAAACACATTTATCTCACTAATACAACTTTTTAAATATATGTATTTCGATCAAAGATTTGATAATTGAAATTCTTTTCTATATTTTAAATAACTTAAAGTAAAAATATATATTAAATTTTACTAATACAGTAATTTTAAAAATAACATCTAATAAAATAGAATCAAAATTAAAACAAAAAACTTAATATTTTAAAAATAAATATATTTTAATGATATGTAATTTAAAAATACAAATAAAATTATACAAACACAATAAAATTGGAACAAATGAGAGAAAAAATAAATAAACAAACTATAAACATTCAATGTTTCAAAATATAAATGAGAATAACTAAAATAATTATTTTTGAAAGTGAAATTGAAAATTTTTCAAGATATTTATGGAATAAAGCACAATAACTCAATAATATAAGCTACGCATCGAAAATATATTTTAATTTAGAGAGTATTAATTAAAAAAATTATATAATTTAATTTTAAAATATTGATCTAAAAATAATTATTTTTTTAAAAAAATGTAAATTTATAAAGTAGATAGTAACACATTTATCTCACTAATACAACTTTTTAAATATATGTATTTCGATTCAAAAATTGATAATTGAAATTCTTTTCTATATTTTAATTACTTAAAGTAAAAATATATATTAATTTTACTAATACAGTAATTTTAAAAAATAACATCTAATAAAATAGAATCAAAATTTAAAACAAAACTTAATATTTTAAAAAATAAATATATTTTAATGATATTTAATTTTAAAAATACAAATAAAATTATACAACAACAAAAACAATATAAAATTGAACCAAATGAAAAAAAATAAATAAACAAACTATAAACATTCAATGTTTCAAAATAAAATGAGATAACTAAAGTATATATTTTATTTTTGAAAGGAAATTGAAAATTTTTCAAGATTATGGATAAAGCACAATAACTCAATAATATAGCTACGCATCGAAAATATATTTTAATTTAAGAGGTATTAATTAAATATTAATAATTTAATTTTAAAATATTGATCTAAAAATAATTATTTTTTTAAAAAAATGTAAATTTATAAAGTAAGAGTAGTAAACACATTTATCTCACTAATACACTTTTAAATTATGTATTTCGATTCAAAAGATTTGATAATTGAAATTCTTTTCTATATTTTAAATAACTTAAAGTAAAAATATATATTAATTTTACTAATACAGTAATTTTAAAAAATAAATCTAAAATAGATCAAAAATTTAAAACAAACTAATATTTTAAAATAAATA